>RPOG01002729.1:3250-63250 GCA_008086565.1 Thalassoma bifasciatum
ACTCACAGAGCATCCATTGAGGGTGCAAGGGTACACACACACACACACACGCTGCCTATGGATGAGTGTGTCATATAAAGCTCATGTGTTGCGTTTCTGCCCTAACACTTACGCAGGTCTCCGTGGGGGGGTGTGGTTGTATAACACCACTGTTGCTCCTCGCCTTCTTGCCAAAATGCTCTCACATCTACCTGTGCACATATGTCCTCTCCACGCTTATGTCACGGCGGTGTATTTATAGTCATATGTACTGTACTTCACATCCAATGAGTGCCACTGTTATTTTTGTTTGCCAGCCTAATGGTGCTTGAATGTTACAGAAAAACGTCAGATGGCAGCTACTTCAGCTTCATGGAGATGAGTCAGCTCAAAGTTTGGCAGAACACCAAGATGAACAGTCTGGTTTCCAAAGCTACACGCAGATATTCGCTGTGGTGTGAAGTTTGGTGCGTGTGACTGAGCGGTTGTACAAGGAAGAGTAAGACAGAAGCAGCTGAAGGAAGCCTGTACAGACTGTAGGATGATGAGGATTAGAGCAAAATCAGAGACACTGTCAGAAACTTCAAGTCTCAGTGGAAAATGGCGCCCCCTGTGGACAAAAGAGGCACTCCTTCGTGCAAACGTTTGAACAGGATGAATAAAAACCTTTTTATGACTCTTACGTGATGAAAGGATGAATTTCCTCGTTGCTGTGGTCGCTTTGACAACAATCAAATTTCCACCTAGAGATGAGTGAAACTACCATCAAGCTCTCTGCTCAGGTTTTAATCAAGCCCCCACCCTTCTGAAAATGAAGCGGATGTTTGTCAAACAAGGATTTTTACAGCATTGTTCAGGCTGAGCACGTGCAGACTTTCAAACCTCTTTGTATTATGTTGTAAAAACCTCTGAATCTGCTTGTAAAGGGATCAGAGAAAACATCACACCAGCTCTTCGTGAAATTCTCCAAGTCACTTCTGAGAAATCTTACTGAAATGGTGAGTACACTGCAAAAACTGAAATCTAAGCAAGTCATTATGTCTTATTTGTTGTAAAAATTGTCTTATTGTTCTTAATTTGAGCCACAGTCACCAGACCAGGTCATAAAAATGTCTTATTTCAAGTTTTTTTAAGACAAAAATAAGGTGTAAATTGCTTGTAACAAGTCAAAAAAATCTGCCAATGGGATAAGACGAATTCGCCCAGGAAGTTTCTTGAAATTAGAAAGATGTCTTAAAGCAAGAATCTTTTATCTTATCCCACTGGCAGATTTTTTTTTACTTGTTACAAGCAATTGATGCCTCATTTTTGTCTTTAAAAAACTTGGAATGAGACATTTTTATGACCTTGTCTAGTAAATGTGGCTCAAATCAAGAATAGTAAGACAAATTTTCCTAAAAATAAGACACAATGACTTGCTTAGATTTCAGTTTTTGCAGTGTAGAGCCCGCCCGATTGATCAGTTGGGCCCGATTAATCCTGTCATCCCTGCCCCTGTGTGTCTGTGTCAGGCTGCATGCTGCTCTCTGCCAATAATAAATGCGACTGTTAATTCACACATCCACCATTACCCAATATAAGACTATAATATGGTGTTCTAACATCATGCAAGATGCTTTTTTGAGAAACAAACAGAGATTAATGCTCCTATCAAAACACATGTCCACCCTTTTCTAACAAAAGACGATAATATGGTGTTTTAATGTTGCTGTGTCATACCCCAAATCATGTTTTGGGTATTAGAACAATTTGTGTTCATGTACAGTTTATATCATGTGTATATCAACATTCTTGTTTCATATATCAGCAGATAAATGGAATATTGGCCTGCTTTCTTTCGCCCCCAGGATCGGTATCGGCATTGGCCCCAATAATCCCATACTGGTCGGGCTGCCCCCAACAAGCCTCCAGAGTTTAACTTAATATTTTTCCAGAAAATTAGGTGGGAGATTTTGACACAGAATATATTGAGGATGACTGGCAGGAGGCCATCAACGTATTTAAGTCCACCTTTACATGCAACAGACTGAGAGAGAGACAGTATAAAATACTACATCGTCTACACCTGACCCCATTCATACTAAATAAGATGGATCACCAGATTTCACCTCTGTGTATTAAGTGTCTTAGAGAGTCTGGAAAATATCATTATTTCTGGCAGTGCAAATTGATCAAAAGATTTTGGGGTACAATTTCACAAGAACTGAGTGGCATCCTTCAAGTCAAGGTGGGGAAGGACCCTGGCTTTTTCATCCTCGGCCTCCCCTCAAGGGAGGTGACTATGACCCGTTTGAAATTCAAATTATGCGACAAATTGCTATTACTGGCTAGAAAATGCATTTTAATTAATTGGATCAATGATGAGCCACCTACAGTCACCCCAGTCACCACCAGGGAAATATTCCGGGTCCTTCCCCATGAAAGACTTGGTGCAGTTGTGAGGGGTAATGAAAGGTCCTTTGATGAAATGTGGGCTCCTCTGCTGAACTATCTTCCAAAGGAATTGACTCAGCTGGTGATGAGGGGCTAGTTTTCACAACAATGGTCATTCCCACATGAGAGAAATTCATAAGTGTCCTGGCTTGCAGTTTGAAAGCTGCACACTACAACATTTTGTTCTTTTTGGTTTGCCTGATGGATCACTGCCTGCTGTATGGGAAGCTGATGTGACTGTAACTAAATTGATGGGTGTACGTGGAGCAATGTGGGGAAGGGGGCCCTATGTACGATGTGTGGGTGTATGTGGGACAGTCAGCTGGAAGATTTGTCTGTTAGGGTCAAATGGATGATGGATGTTTTGTTTTACCTTGTCTGTTTTTTCTTTTTTGTTTGTTTGTTTGTTTGTTTCTGTTTGTTTGTATTTTTATCTATTCCTGCAACTAATATGATGGCAAATTGTATGTTATGTGTTTATATTAAAAAACAATAAAATTTGTTACAAAAAAAAAAAAAGAAATTAAGGTGGATCAGATGCCAGGAAACAATGACCAATTACCTGAAAATCCCGGAAATAGTGTTTATTTTATTATTTCATTTATCCTTTTTTTTTTCTTGCAGCCAAGCCAACACTCTTACGTGAGCCCAAATCCCAAATCGGCACTTTTGTATGTTATTTCTATCACTGTTAGGACAAAAGATACAGTTTTTGTCCATCAACACAGGCTGTCAGCTGCAATGATTAAGTGTGCTGTTTACATGAAAACTTCTGCTGCAATGCTTAATGAAAAGCCAAGTGAACTTTCTGCAGTTTGTCTTCTGAAAAGCTTGATACAGCATAAAGCCTCCCTCACTGCACAGACCTCCATTGTAGAGACTAATGAAATATGACAAAGTTAAGTATTTAACATTTCTCTGAGGCTTGATGAAAGGCTAAAGTCAGGTTATGAACCTGCTTCAGATACCTCTCTACTGGCTCAGCGAACGCCACAGTTAATACCACATCATCCGCCGTGCTTGCACTATTTTGCAAAAATTTCAGACTTTATTCAAAGTTGCAACTGGGCGTGGGACGGCACTATGAAATGAAATATCAAACTGTTAAGAAACATTCTGAAGGGAGGATGAAACAGACCTGATTGTGCAGGTTTTTATGGAAAATACATGCAGATAAAAGTGAGGAACGCATGGAGAAAAGAGAAAAAAATCAGCCAATAAGATTCAGTTATTCTGTTTGGGTTTCTCCTCCACCTCCATCGGCATCCTACAGCTGTCAGACCTCTCAAATAAATGCTGAACATTTTACTAAATAGTACGATTTTTTGCTGTGCAATCTATTGTATTGTGTTTTTATACAATATTTCTTGTCTATAAGTACATTTTCTGATTTCCTGATTTCCCATCATTGTCTGTCCTGGGAATCGTAAAATGGATTTGATCAAATTTCCCAAGAATCCTGTCTCCTGGGATTAAACCCTGGCCAATCAGCGTGAAGGGGGTATGTGGGGTGGGGAGCCTCAAAAGGACAAAGTAAAACAAAGTGTTTCAGAAAAGGCTGAAATAAGGGTTCACTAAAACACCAGAGAGAGAGATAAAGGGACAATTTACTGAGCTGTAAGTCATGTGAAGATACTAAAAATGCCAAAGAGTAAAATAAAACAATATACCTGCTCTTAAAAAAGTGTTTACAGCTCAGTACAGAAACTGTTTTTTTAATTCTTAACACCATATGGGTAAAGCTTTTTCTCTTATCTGTTCCCACAACATTTAAATCCTTCCCTTTTTTTCTGATCATCTGATGATGTGTCAATATTTTTCCATCACTCCAAACACACCATGAAGCTCCTGCTCCATGTGGCATCTAATATTTTCCCTAATCAGAGGGAAATTTGGACAAACTGACGGACACACTGAGGGACTCTCGAGAAGCAGCATCTGACTCATGCTGGTCTCTTGTGGATGTGGGTCAAACAGAGGTATTAAAGAGTGTTAAAATGAGGGTTTCAGAAAGCTTCACTCAGCTTTAAATGATGTTAATCAGCAGCCTTAGTTTTCCTCTTAACTTCCGTCCAGTGGGATAAAGTCTTTGAACTTTCACCTGATACAGAAGCTAGACTCTTCAGTGACCTTCTGTGAGGACTTGTCCTCTGTTTGACCACACTTAGGCTAAATGAGCAGAGCAGCAAAGGGACGACTTCACGCAGACTTTGTTTGTCACCTCTGTGGAAACGTCCCTGAGCCTTCAGATGAGCATCTCCATCAGGACCAGATAAAAAGGTTGCTAAGCAACTAGAAACCTGGCAGCGTATTTCTTTCCTCCAATTAAAGACGAAACTCTGACCACGAGGGAGCAGAGCCTCGCTGATGAATCTGCTAATTGCTCCAGTCCACAAAGACCGGGTAATCTTTGTCATCTACTGTCAGAGTTACAACAGAGCAGCTCCAGGAGAGAGTTTGAGGGATGGATTTATCGCAGACCTTTCTCCACTAACTGTCTGTCATGTTTCATCATAAATAACATGGTTTCTCTCAGCTCTTGTACTTTTGTTTAACTGATTTCTACATTTAAGGCTCTTTCAGAGAGCAGGGGGGAGAGTTTGAAGTGAAACTTTAAACACGTGATGGGACAGAAATCAGTCTCCTACCACTCCGATGGAGAAGTAGTTGTTGACGATGCTGTAGGGGACGGGGTCTCCTTTCTCCTCTTTGTCATCGGGGACGATGTCGATGTTCCAGCGGTCCAGCACCACCTCTGTGCTGTGCTCGATGTCCCGCAGGAACTTCAGCAAGCTGCCACCTTCATAACCTGGAGGAAAACACCACATCAGAGAGTGAAGCCAAAGAAAAACAAGCTAAACGTCTCCTCCTCTCTTTAAAGAGCATGGAGGAGTTTCCAGATCTCACTGAGTTCCAAAAAACCAAAGATGGGCCCACAAATCTTAGGCCAGGATTTTTTAGGGATGGGCAATTAGTCAAGAACTTTTATCTAATTTAGTATGGTTCACTGCAATACTCTAATCACAGTCTGTGTGATCATTCTTTACCCTCAAATGTGTCGGTATATCGGATACAGTTTTTTGCAGTAGATTTTTTTCTGCTCTACACCAGTGTTACCCAACCCTGCTCAACCACAGAGTCAAATTGTTGAAAACTACCTTCGCAAGAGAAACAATCTAAGTGGTGAAAAGTGGCAATAACAGTAAGTGGAAGGAGTGAAAAGAGTGGAAAGAGACTAAATGGGCAAAAAGCAGTCACGAGGAGCAAAAGAAAAAAAATAACCATGCGTGTTGTCATGCTGTAATGTCAGTGTTCATTTCCAGTGTGCATCTGTTTAACAACACACAAGATAGGAGCCTAAAAATAGTCACAACGTGTATCACAATCTCAATATAGGGAAAAATAATTGCAATTAGATTCTGTGTGCAAATTGATCAGCCCTAGTATTTATCCATCCATACATTATCTTCACACTTTTCCTTTCAGGGGTCTCACATAGACTGTATAATCAGTGGATGTAATGACAGTCAGCTCTAAAAGAAGCCTCCAGCAGATGCCCCGATCCCTGGTGTCTGGCTGCAGTATAGGTCATAAGCCCCGCCTCCCCATGCATTCTGAATATAAGTCAGCAAAACTTCAAAAAATGATTTCACCTAATAGAAATGTTTCTCACATCATGACGCTGCGGTGGTATGAAGATCTACTTTGGCTGCATTGTGTTTACGTCTTTGTCTGACTGAAGAGTTGGTTTTTCATTAGTAATTACACGTAAAAAAATAAAAAGTTTTAAATTTTGTTTTACGATGAATTACAGCTGCCAATTGTGAGTAGTTTTTATTGGGGATATGAGAAACTTTGGGATAGAGAGCTGAAAAGAGACTTTTTACTCGGCTCTGCCCAAAGTCTCTACTTTTCTACAATGGCGGCCAAATCCCGCTCCAGTAAGGGTTTTTATTTGGCTTCAAAATCGTACAGTAGTGACAGGCGGAGCCACATTGTCCATTCTATAAACAGTTGATGGGGTCACAGCCTGTTGCACCTACAGGGGATTTAAGAAACTAATCTGGTGAGTATGTTTTTGGACTATAGGAGGACGTATCGACATGCAAAAACATGCAAACTCCACACAGGCAAACCAGGAACCATCTTGCTGTGAGGCCACATTGACCACTGCACCACCAGCACATGTAGAATAAATCCACCTCAGCTCATTTAGGCCAATTCTGCATCATTGATTCTTAAAAATGATTCCAGGACACATGAAGTCAGAGTTTGATGGAATAGTGTTCCAGAAATCAGCTTCAGGAGCATTAGTGTTTTTAAAAGGTGGTTAAAAATACACTTAAATGTGTTGCGTCGACCATAGTGAGAGCTTGTATCTGTTGAACCTGAGAGTCTGATCAGATGTTTCTAAATATATCCTTCCACCTCGTCCGTATTTAAACCCTCAGGTTAAAGTGTGGAACCGGCAGGGCTGCAACCTGGAACACAATGGCACTGATTAGTCTGCCACTTCACACACACACACACCAACGTCACCACCTCCAAACTGTCCTGATAGCACCCCAGGGAGCCCTCTGGGTCCCCACTGCAGCTGACAGTCAGGCATCTTAATGGTGATTGGAGGCGGAAGTGTGTTCAGGGGCGTCATGAGGGCGTGAGGCTTTAATGAGTCTCATCACACAGAGAGCAACATGTGTCAAACATGAGTGTGAAACATGAGTGTGTTTATCAGTGTTTATGTACTGACTGTGAAAAAACTGCCTTCACAAAGACGTGAAAGCACTTAGAGAATAAACTATTAAGCTTTCTTATTAAACCCTCCTCTCTCCTTTTGTACACAAAACTCTCTGAGGGTGTGTGCGTGTATGCTTCTCTGTGTGTGTGTGTGTGTGTGTGTGTGTGTGTGTGTGTGTGTGTGTGTGTGTGTGTGTGTGTGTGTGTGTGTGTGTGTGTGTGTGTGTGTGTGTGTGTGTGTGTGTGTGTGTGTGTGTGTGTGTGTGTGTGTGTGTGTGTGTGTGTGTGTGTGTGTGTGTGTGTGTGTGTGTGCGCGTGTGACTCACTGAAGGTCCATGAAGAGTTTCTGACTCAGGTCTACAAGTGACAACATAAAAACACTCTCTGTCTTTATGTCAACCTCAAACATCAGGGGGCTCATTTAAAACTGTTGCGTACACACAAAATGGGGCCTGAAACTGGCGTGTGCTTTTTCCCTCACAAACTTTGTGATCCACAAAAACAAACCTGAAAGTAAGATGTGCACACTGGTGAGCAAATTTTGACCCAGGCGTATGAACATCTTGGAGGCATCAGAAACTGACAACACAGATTCTGAGGTGGTGAATTGAAACCTGCAGATATATGTTGATGTCTCTCCTCTTTTTATCTTACTGAGCATCACACTGTACTGACTGATCCACATCATCATAATCATTCAAACCAACTGCTTTATCTATGACACAACAGAGAGCCTTTTCCAATGAGTCACTTTCATTAGGACAATACATGAATAGGTATGGGTATTGATATGATTTTATCGATAAAGGCGGTTCAACATATTTGAACCAGCTGTTTATACTCTTTGCAAAATCCTGCTTTGAAGGATAAAATGGAGCATTAACATTTAGTAAAATAAAATCATTTTAGACAAAAAAAAAAAAAAATCAATTAAAGAATAGTAAAACAAAAAATCTCTATACTTATATGAACTGTTTTTTTTCCATTGTTTGGAAGAGTAAGAGGAAACTTCAGGGTTGTCCAGAAATGTCTATATCAGTGGTTCCCAACCTTTTCCAACTCAGGGCCCACTTTAAAGTTTCAAAAATGTTCGTGGCCCACCTGTGACCCTACAAATACAGAGGCCACGTTGCTTTTTAACAACAACTTTTCATATTTAGATATTTGAACATTTTTTTATCCTTTTAAACAACTGCGTCATACCTTGTAAAACATCATTCCCTATATTTTTATCTTTACATAATTACAACCCCCATCCCATGACAAAAATCATTATTTTGGAAAAAAATTGGCAGCCCACTTGGGATACTTTCACGGCCCACCAGGGGGCCGTGGACCACAGATTGGGAATCACTGGTCTATATAGATCTTATAATTCATCATGATCCTCCAGAAGCTACACAGCAGCCTGTTTGTCTTGATGTTCATCCTCTGGAGACCTTAAACAGCGTGTAAATGTTTATATGATTGTTTATGTTTTTCAGAGGAGTAGCTGTCTGTCTGATATCTCTGTTTAAAAAAACGATCACACAAAGATAATCCGCGCTCGTGCGCCCCCCCCCCCCTGCTGAGCTTCATCTCCATCAGACTCAGTCTAAGCTCTTCCTTCAGTGTTTATTTCTGGGAAACATGATCTAATGGAGTCTCCGAGCCCCTTCGGACCTGGAGGCTTATTGACCGAAGATCATTCATAATCCTGCGTAAGTGCTCTGCAGGTCCTCAGGCAGCAACAATCCAGCAGTCATAAGCAGCCGCTCTAATGACGGCACAAACACTGAGACAAATCAAAGCCTGGCCCGGACTTTCAGCACATGAGCTCGGAATATGAACACATTTTAATGTGACACAGAGGAGCTGCTGCTTCCCCTCTTTCATTTCCTAAACACACACATGCACCACGCTCTGTTCTACAACTGAAATCCTCCTGAACCTGCAGACGTTTTCAGATGAACACTGACAGAGTCTGTGCTGAGGATGAGTCCATGAATAGGAGGGTGAACAAACGTTCTCTTTTCCCGACATGTCCTCCTTTTTGGTGGTGAAATGATGTTTTATAAAATTCTCCACATTGTCAGAGTTATTCTCACATTCTTATACAGACCATTGATATTTATAATAAAGAACTGCACTGGGCTGCATTCTAAATAAGATTTTGAGGCATTCTTGATGTTTTTGCACAAGACAAATAAAAATATTTTTATTTCATTGAAGCATGTGGTGAGGCATTATTGGTGCTCATTTCCATTGGTTAATTTTTTTTTAAGGAAAACTACGCTTTAATGTGATTTCTTTTTTTTTTTTTTGGTAAGTCAAATTTTGAGATAAAAAGTTGTGTACTTTGGATAGAAAGTGGAAAATTTTGAGTTAAAAAGTCATACATTTGAGATAAAAAGTCAAACATTTTGAAATAAAACTTTGAAATTTTGAGAAAACAAGTCACATTTTAGATTAAAAGTCGAAATTCTGATATAAAATGTCATACATTTTAGATGAAAAGACAAAATCACAAGATAAAAAGTAAAATGTTTGACATAAAAAGTCAAACATTTTGAAATAAAGCTTTAAAATTTGAGATAAAAAGTTGCACCCTTCAGATGACAAGTCAAAATTTAAGATTAAAAGTAAAAAGAATTAGAATAAAAGTGAAAATTTAAGCTAAAAAGTCAAAATTTTGAGATAAAGGGTCATTCATTTTAGATAAAAAGTCAAAATAACATGATAAAAACTAAATATTTTTTAAATTAAGGTCAAAATATTGGATTGAACAAAAAAAGTATATAAAAAGTCTTAAAAATAAGTCAAAATTATAATTCAAGAAAAAAGTCAAAATCTTTAGGTGAAGAGTCAAAAAATTTAAGATTTAAGGTAGAAATAATAAGAGAACGAGTCAATATTTTAGATAAAAAGAAAAACCTATAGGATTAAAAGTCAAAATTTCTAGATAGTTGAAATTTTGAAATAGATTAAATTGTCAGAACAAAGTAAAATTTTGAGATTTATAGACAAAATTTCAACTTTCCATCTTATTAATGTCACTTATCTCAAATTAGAAGATAATTACATGATTAGAAAATTGGATAATTAAAATTAGGGTAAGGGGGTGGGGGGGTGGGGGGGTACTGAAAAAGGTAGTTTTGCATTTTTATTTTTTTATCTGGCAGAAATAGGCTTCTATACATAATTTTGCTTCCATCATAGAGCATGTTTACCTCAAACAGAAAAGGAATGTTTTCAGTAAATGTTTGGGTTATGAAGCTACTTTATTGTCTTTGAGTATTTTTGGATACTTTTGCAGGATCTCCAAGAGGCTGGGTAGGGGGTTCTCTTTTTCTTTTCTTTTTTTAAATATGGTCCCCCTAATGAACGGACTGTTTTATAAGTTCACTGTGATTCTTTCTTTTTGAGGTTTTCCCCTTCATATCAATTCTCTCTGTCTGTATGGAAGTAACTGTGAGCTTTCAACACTCTTACAAATGCAAGTTTCATATATTTCCATGAACATATGTACATAATGTGAGGTTTCTACACCTCAGTGAGTCTCTCACCTCCTCCCCAGCGTAAGCAGCGAGCGAGATCGTTCCCTGTCCCCAGAGGGAGGATGGCCACTGGAGGGTGTTTGGCAAAGTTTGCTTTATCTGCAGGGACAGAAATAAACATCAGTCTGAGATTCACAGAGATGAACAGTCGTCAAAGAGTGAGAGGGATGAAATAACTCTGACGCTGCAGAGAGGAGTGTGTGTACCTATACAGTCCAGGATCCAGCCCACGGTGCCGTCACCTCCACAGGCCAGCACCCGGAAGTTTGGGACCTCGTGGAAAAAGTTGAGCCTGTGAGAAAACAGGAGAGGGAGAGGATTTAATGTTCTGAGCCCTTAAAGTGGATAAAAAGTGAATTTGTTCGGGGATCCAGATGGGGATTTCCTCTGGTCTGAGTGATTTAATGAGAGGAGCTAAACACTGATGGACAGAGAGACTAACACAGAAAGAGACGGAGAGTTTAATCAATGTATGTCTCTCCAGCTGTGCTCCCCCTCTGCACACAGCCGTCACAGAGCGGTCACAGAGAGCGGTGGCAGAGAGCGCGCCCTTCAAAGAGACCTTTAATGTGAGCTGGGACAAAGGTGTGGACAGAAGCTTTCATCTCTGTCTGTCAGGAGACAGCTGTGAGCGGGCACAGAACTCTTTCACACCCAGCACCTGGCTCTGTGCTCACCCTGCAGACTCCTAATCACACTTTACAATCAATAAGATCTACAGAGAAGACTGTTCCAAAATCACTAACATTAGCACTCCTGTGTTCAGCAGATCTTCATCAGTACGAGCTCCTCATTCAGATGAATCAAGGAGCAGAAAAGACTTTTTCATCAAATGTTTGACTCATTCCTGCTCCAATCAGATTTGCTCAAAACTTTCCGACTTGTATCACCAGACTAATTCATAAAACTGTTAATTGAACCGGATCTCTTCAATACTTCTCAGTCTCAGGTGATGATGGTGACGCTGCAGTGTGATGCTTCTGGAAACAACAACTATCAGAGCAATAAAATATCACACACTCACTCACACAGAGGAAGGATATTAAAGTAGGTAACATGCTGCATTCGTTAGCTCCTCAGAGAGAACAACATGACTTATTTGGATCAATGTCAATGACACATTCAACTCATTACGAAGGTTCAAACACCTCAATGCTATTGACAAATAACTTCAATATCATTAAATACTGGTGATGAAACATAATAAATTATAAATCATGTTTCAGCAAAAGTTGACAACCAGTTCATCTCATCAAGGATCTTGACATTTGCTCCACATGATGACGTCAAGTTTCCAAGTCTTGCGTCAAATTCGAGGAAGAATTTCACCACAAAAACTATCAAAGCATTTGTTTACATCTTAATTTCTGTATGAAAATATCCTATAAGTGTTGATGCAAGTCCAGAAAAATGTCTCATTTCAAGAAACTGAATAAGTACACGTTGTATGATGTTGTCTCTTTCTATTTATAAATAATTCAGGCATCGTGTTATGTTTTTATACGTCTTGAAATAACATTTTTCATGACTTGTTAGCTGAATGTGGCTCAAATTAACCCTGTAAAGCCTAATCCATCAAACATTATGGCTGGAAAAATCTACATTTTTGAATCTGAGATGTTTATTTACCATTTCAACTAAATAAAAAATACAGTTATCATTTTCTTCATGATTTTTTTTATTTTTTGTATCAGACTTGATGAATTTGGTGGTTTTCGAGACTTTTTGAGTGAAGTTTTTTATTTAATATGCATTCTTTCAGCACAGAAAATACTTATTTAAAAAACAGAACCAATTTCCACAACCTCCTAAAAATTAGCATTTGGGTCTTCCAAGAGAGAAGTCATTATGAAAAGGGTCAAAATACAAATCCGGCTGCCTGCAGTGCTATGATAATCCTCAAGGGGGCAGAATACATTCTTAACAGTTATTTACATTGACATTTTATTATGTTGATGAGATAGAGGTCTTTGAGAGCTGAGTATCAAACAAGATACGTTTGACATTGCACTGTAAAATGCGGGATTGAATGTTTGTTATTCTAGCATATAATTCTATGTTAACATTACAAAAGATTACTGAAGTTGTTGTGATAATGCTTTATGTAAGTTGGCATCTTCTCAACTCCAAAACATATTTTAACTTAAGAATCCATGTGGGACAAGAAAAGGCCAATGTCATCACATTTCTGTGACTGTAACCATGGTGAAAGATTTTTCTTTTAAAGGGATGAAAAGTTTTTCACATCAATTACAATTGTCTATGAATTTCATTTGAGTGAATTGCATTTTTCTTGTATTAATGAGTGACTTCAAAATAATATAAATCTTTAGCACTTGAAAGCAGAGTTTCCATCGATCACTAACTCTTTTTTTTTTTTTTTTTTAACAAAATTTCTCTGATAAACACTTGCCTGCAGTCCAAGCGGTCAGATACTCCCACTTAAAGCCATTTACAGTTTACAGCTGAGGATCTCCATAACTTTTCTGCTGCTGCACTTTATTTTCCAATTTTCCGCACACCTCTGCCCCTCTCAGCTGTTTAGCAAAGCTACAGCTTTCAAGTTGTACCCAGAGTGTCATAGTGAATTAGTTATATTTTACAAACTAATCATATCAAACAACTACCTGAATAATTTAGGTTTACTAACAAACAAAACCTAAATTTTTATAAAACTGACAAGTTTAATTGAGTTAAAAAAGATTTAGCATTTCAAAATACTCCCTGAAGAAGTTGAGCTAAGTCTAAATCAACCAAACTAAGACAAGGGTTGACACAAGACATCTTATTTAATCAAAATAACTGCTGTTGGTATTGAAAAAAGAACAGTTTTTGGACCTAACATAAATATTACTTTAAACCTAATTTTTCATTAAGATAAGCCGTCAAACTATAAATAAAACCTGAACGCTTAAATTTGATAACCTATTCTGAAGTTTTTTGAAGATTTCTGGCTACAGCATTCCATCTTTTCATGTAAATCTCATTACTTGGACAGATTTTAGTCCAACATGACATGAATGCAGCATGAAATACAACTATTACCACGATGTAATATAGTATGAAGAATTAGCTATGGTGAGTAACGTTCACAGCCATCAGGGCTCCCTCAGGGTCATTCTCTCTCCACACTATGGAGATAGAGTTTTGTGGCTGAGAGTTTGATCTCAGGTCTGACTGTTCACACAGAGTCCTCTTCTCGATGATGCTGAACAACCCCCCCCCTACCCCTGTACCTGCTGGGAAGAGGACAAGCTACATCCACGTGAAGCTGCTCATCACAAGCAAACCTCTCCGTGCTGACATTCAGCATTATCACAGCCTCCTTCCTCTGACTGTTTCAGGCTTGGTGTGTGACGAAGAGGAAACATCAGTCAGCAGGTTAACGTTAAGGAAAAGGCTGAAACAAACAGTAATGAGGGAAAGTGCAGCAAGGGACTGCGTTCAATAAACAAATTACTCAGAGCGAGCAGCGTCTCACCTCAGAGCTGCTGAGCCTGTTGCTAAGGAGCGCATGGTAACAGAAGAGTTCAGCTGAGTGTGGGTTAACCCTCCGAGGACGACGCTCCGTCTCTAACTGGATACTGTGTGTGTTAGATGTGCAGTTTGTGGGGCTCTGGTGCTGAGTGATTTCAGATTACAAAGGATGGGAGCAGGTTACTCTGGAAGTGTTTCTCCTGCTTTTGCTCTCCACACTGATTTTTCCTACAGATACCTGATTAGTTAATACTACTCAGACTTGACTTTCCACGACAGTAAAAATGCTATTACCTATTAAAGGCTTTTTTTTCTTTGTGACAAAAGAGTTTTTTTCCTAAAGTTGTATGTGCAGTGGTGTTGTGACAGTCAAGACCAGTCCCAAGACCACATTTGGAGAATTTTGGTCTCGTCTCAGACTCGAAAGCATTTGGTCTTACTCTTGTCTGGCCAGACTCAGGATTTCCCATCAAGGGCAGTCAAGACCAAGACCAATCGGATTTTCTTCGTTTTCATAATGACTTTTCAGTTGAACTGTTCCTGGCAGGGGCGGATCTACCGGGGGGGTAAAGGGTGGCAGCTGCCCCTCTAAAACACCTTGCCTTGCCACCCCTGTTGCCACCCCAGTTATAAAGATTTAATTTAAAGAAAAAGTATGCATCATCAGACACATCTATGAATTATCAGCTACAGTGAATTATAAAACAGCGATGTGAAGAGACAGAGAGTTTTGAGTAATACAGTTGGACTGTGTGAAAAATAATAAACCATCTGTCAAGAAATGGAAGAACCATGAAGGCACAGGCCTAAAAGAGTTGTGAGGCTTAGTTTAAGACGGTAGAAATTCACTGGCTGACTATGAGATAAGCCAAAATTATGAAAAATAAGTCAAAATTTTGAGCTAAAAAAAAAAAAATTGAATAAAGTCAAAATTTTGAGATGAAAAAGTAAAACACATGAGATAAAATGCATTAATTTGAGATAAAGTCAAAATTCTGAGATTCAAAGTTAAAATATTGAGATGAATAGTCGAAATTATGGGGGCAAAACTTAAAATTTTGCCTTTTTATCTCAAAATTGTTGACTTTAATTGTGCAAAAAAAGAGGGAGAAATATCGACACAGCCAGTTTTTCAATTTTATATTTTTTAAATAACAGAAATTGATTTCAATACATTATTTAAGTTGCCAATATCCAAATTTTCACTCCAAATACAGATGGAATGTTTGAAATAAATATTTGGGTTATGGAGCTACTTCGTTGTCTTTGGAAAAGGCTCCCCTTCTGGGTTTTCAGAATATGGTCGCCCTAATAGTGAACTGATTCAGCACATAAACTTTTGCCATGTTTCTACCACTTAACAATTGCCTGCCCGTCTTTTGCCTCCCGTAAATATTTTTCTAGATCCGCCCCTGATTCCTGGTGAATTGATGTTGTAATTTGATACATTTAGCATTAGCTCACTGATTGTTCTGCCTCTTTTCCAGTGCATCATGTGTCAAACACCTGCAGAAACCGACAGATCTGTTCATTTTATTTCCAGTCAGGAAAATCTCTTAACACTCACTTTAGGCCTCATTCACCTGATGAATAAATATCTGATTTTCACATATTAAAAAACTTTACTGTACCCATCAGTGGCTTTTTTTAAGTTATTTTTTAGACTTTTGTGGCTTTGATTTGGGAAGGAGAGAAGACAGTGGCTAGTGCAGGAAACACGGTAAGAGTGGAGAGTGACATGAGGGAAATCATGTATCATTGCCTTCTAGATAAGTAAAAGGACTCATTTCATTTAATTTGTTCATTTTTTGAATTTTTCGTAAGAATTCAGTTGAACTTTTTTTTCAGATTTCAGAATTTTGCATAGTGTGCTTTGAAAGAGCTTTACATCCCATGTTTTTGTCACTCAACTCAGATTAAAGAGAGAATACTCTTAAATCATTCAACCCTGTCATGGATTTGAAATCAGAATTAAGTTTTATGATCTTGGTCTTGGTCTTGACTCGGTCTTGACTCTCAAAAGTCTAGGTCTCGTCTTGGTGTGTTCTTGTCTCGGGCAAGTCTTGGTCTCGGATACTTTGGTCTTGAGCACAACACTAATGTGCAGTATAAGAAACGACAGAAGGCCCAGTCTGAGAGCACTGAGTTGAATCCTTTGCCAGTGTTTGTATCACATCCGAGTCACAGCACTGGTGTTTGAGACTGCATGTATCATCTACTGCATTCACCCCTAAGACCCGAGTGCGTCATCGGGTCACTTTCCTACAATGGGCTCTCGAGGGCAGCCGCTCTGCTAGTCGTGACTGAGCAGGGGAGAGAGAGAGAGAGAGAGTGAGAGAGAGAGAAAGAGAGAGAGGCACATAAATGGAAGTGAAAGAAAGGCTAGGGGAGCTCTTCACCTTCAAGGTAAAGCATTTGCAAAGGCTCTGCTGCGTCTGGCATTTTTTCCTCCTTGAACGGACAAAAGGCGAAACAGCATTCATTTCAAAGTACAAGCTGTGCTCTGCTCTGACGTGTGTGAGTGCATGTGAGTGCGTGCGTGTGTGTGTGTGCGTGCGTGCGAGTGTGTGTGTGTTGGGAGGTCAAACACACAGTGCAGCAGTAATACGACCTCCACAGCAGGTCAGTTTGACATGAAGAGAGTTGTTCAGACTGAAACCCTCCTTCAGATTGATGGAGCAGCTCAGAGTACAACAGACCATATAAAATGTGTGTGTTCTTTCAAATACCCTTCAGCACATTCATGCAGGATGTTGCTTTGGGCCACAAGCGTCTAAAGATGAACATCAGATACCAGTGTGTTATCATTTCAGACCTTTTTTTCCTGCAGCCTGGAGTTTTGATGTGATACATATATATACATACATAAACAGCAGTAAAGAGAGAAAGCTTCTCTTACCCCACCATCGGCCCGCCTTGTTCCAAACTGTACACCTGTCTGGGGTTCAGCAGGTATCTGAACTTCCTCAGGACCCTTCAAGAAGACAGAAAAACCAAAGGTTCGAACTCAAGCTCTTTAATAGTAGAAAAAGACCTTTTAGAGGACAGTAAGGAGCTGGACCAGATTTATGGTTTTCCTGCTGAAGAGTATGAATCTCAGTTTATGGGGCAAATAGCCAATGTTTAAACCTTTAGGTTGTGGTTGTGTGCCTCTAACGCATGTTTAAGTTTTAACCCCTTCTTTAAGCCATTGGCTCGTGTTTTACCCACAAACCCATGTTCTAACCTTTAGTCTGTGTTTTAGCCATTAGCTCATGTTTCAGCAGGTAATCCGTGTTTTAGCCAGTCCGTGTTTTAGCCTGTAGCTCATGTTTTAGCAGGTAATCGGTGTTTTAGCCAGTCCGTGTTTTAGCCTTTAGCCTGTGATTTAACTTCTTGCCCATGTTTTAGTTTGAACACCCTGTTTTAGCCATGAGCTTGTGTTTCCACTAACCCTTTTTTTCCCCTTTTATTCAGTGTTTCCACTAACCTTTATTTAGCCTTTAGCCTGTGTTTTAGCCAATAGCTCATGTTTCAGCCGGCAATGAGTTTTTTAGCCCGTGATGGAGCCTGTAGCCCACGTTTTAGTTGTAACCCCATTTTAGCCATTCGCTCATGTTTTACCCATTAATCCATATTTAGCCTCTAGCCCTTGTTTTAGCCTTTAGCTCATGTTTCAGCCGGTAATACATGTTTTAAGTCTTTGACCTGTGTTTTAGTCCTTAGCTTGTCTTTTAGCCGGCAACTAGTGTTCTAGCCTTTAGCTTGTGTGCTAGCCTCTAGCCCATGTTTTAGCCTCTAGCCCATGTTTTAGCCTTTAGTCCATGTTTTAGCCTTTAGCTTGCGTGTACTAGCCTCTAGCCCATGTTTTAGCCTCTAGCCCATGTTTTAGCCTTTAGTCCATGTTTTAGCCTTTAGCTTGCGTGTACTAGCCTCTAGCCCATGTTTTAGCCTCTAGCCCATGTTTTAGCCTTTAGTCCATGTTTTAGCCTTTAGCCTGCATTCTCGGCTTTAGACTATTTTATCCTCTAGCTAGTTTTTAGTGTCTAACCCGTGTTTTAGCCTTTATTTTTTGGTTAAGGCTTTAGCTTGTCTTTTGGTTTTGAGCCCGTTTTATCCTTTGGCTCATGTTTCAGCTTCTAGCTTATTTCATTTTAGTCTTCAGCTTGTGTCAGTCAGCATGGCATTGTCATCGAGACTTAGACAATCCATAATTCATGATGGTCTGGTACGACCCGATCGGGGGGATTAGAAAAAGCTTTTTTCTCTTTTAAAGTGCTGGTAATTTCATTTTAAGTTGTAGATTACAATCAGATATAGATATCTAGAAGATAGACTGCCTCATGATCACTTAGAAAGTCCTCAGACCCTTTTTAATTGAATAATGGTTAATTCAATTTAACTTTTCACTTTCTGGAGCAGAAGCTTCTTGCTGCAGACACACAAACACGTCATAAAATTGAATAAAAGCAATAAAACACTCGCACTGACAGAAATAGTATCAGCAGCCTCTGCTTTCCTGCTGAAATGATCTCTTTGTTCTTATAATATACCTATTAATAGAGGATAATTTCCTCTCTAATGGTAATAAAGACTTTGTCTCTATGGAAACATGTGAGAGCAGCAGGGTGTGCTTGGTTTCTGTTGTGAGCAAAGCAACAATGAGAACATTTCTTTACAGCTGCTATGCTATAAAGCTCTTTTCATGCTGAATTACAGCGTTCAGATCAGCGGGGAGGAGCCGTCACAGCGATGCCCTCTGACACAAAATCACTCTCTTTTCTTGTGCTGTGATTTTATTTCATCGCAGGGGGGTGGAGCGCTGCTGGATCCACCTTTACAGAAAACGGATGTTGGATAGATGGGCGTTAAAGGAGGTATCTCGAAATGTCATTTCTTTGAAGCGTTTTAGCTTCAGAGGAGAAACTGGATCACAAAGTTGTAATCGCGAGATTCACGTTTGAATATTAAAAGTATGCACCATGCGTTTTAAAAGAGGAAGAATTTGCAATTGGCTGCTTGACGCGGTTTCTGCAGCAGTTTTTGAATGTAGTCCTCTTGGTGCAAAGCAAGTTTTATCTGCATTAGTCTAAAACATCAAGATCATCAGGTTTGAACTGTTTTTATATGTAGCCACATGCCAACACCTTATCAAATTAGCAGCAGCGTCCAAACACTGTGTTCATGTGAAGAGACATCCACCTGACAGACTCACCTCTCCCCCTGTCTCCCTCCACTCTTGGGGTTGACCATCACCAGGAGCGGGTGAGATCCTGGTAGAGGAGTGATCTGCAGAGAGGAGGGGAAAGATCTAAGCATCTCTGACATTATTAAGAACCTTCTTGATGCACAGCTGGATGAACGTGTACCTGCAGAGCTTGTCCATCTGCAGGTGAGAACTTAAAGGTCTGGTTGGCGTCATCGGGGCTGGTGCTGGGCGGAGACTCACCTTCTCCTCGCTTCACAGAGTGACGGTCCTGAATGAGAAGAAGAATAGATCAAGACCATAACTTACTCTTTATTTTTCTTTAAACAAGCAGAAAAGAAACAGACGGAGAGGGAGGATGCTGTAGATTCAACAGAAATAGAACGCCAACTGAAGCACATAAAGTCTTTTAAGCCCCTGGAAACTGTTTTCCCCTGAAATCAGCCATTATCTATTGTTTTTACTCTAAACCTTTTCAAACGATTCTCTCTGGGATTTTATCTAGGGCTGGTTGATTTGCAAAATTAATCTTACTGTGATTATTTTTCCCTGTATTACAATTGTGATAAACTATGTGTTCATTTTTAGGTTCCCCATCTTATGTGTTGTTAAAAGAACACATTTTTGGAAATAAACATTAACATTATTTACAGCATGACAACTATGCATGAGATGTTTTTTAACATTCATGACTGCTTTTTTTTCCATTTCAGTCATTTTTCACTCTATTTTTTTTGCCTATTTCAACCATATTTTGCTACTTTCACAATATTTTCTAAGTTTTTCACGATTTTTCTTACCCAATTTTTCAGCTTTTGACCATTTTTGCTACTCAAAACTCCTATTTATTGCTTGTTCTTGTGGTCATTTTTCACTCATTCTTTGCCTCTTTTCAACCAATTTTTTCTACATTTAGAAGTTTTTTTTTTACCAATTTTCTTGTCAAATTTTCTTGCTTTTGACCATTTTTGCCACTTCAAACTCATTTTTGTTGCTAATTCTTGCTGTCTTTGCCACTTTTCACCACTTCTATTTTTTCTCTAACAAAGGTAGTTCTCAACAATTTGTCTCTGGTTGAGTTACACTGGTGTAGAGCAGAAAACATCTACTTGCACACAATTTTATCTGCTATTTTGAGGTTAAAGAAAAATTGCACTGTCTGCGATTAGAATATTGCAGGAGGCCATATGGCGATTTTTACTTGCAAATTAATCGCAATGAATTTCCCAGTCCTCATTTTATCCACAGAACAAAATAAGAACAGAGAAATCAAGTGTCACATCCAGAGTCACACACTCCTCTTTGACTCCCCTGCAGGTGCACGGGCCGAGTGTAACTGAAGGAAACTTCCGTGATGGATTCATTTAACAGGCAGAGAAATCAGCTTGTCACTGAGGTTTGTGCGAGAAGTCAGAGCACAAAGCAGGAAGTGTGAAACGGATGCAGGTGTGAGGTGGATGATGGTCAGCTGGATGGCAGCGTGACCGAAACAGTCAGCTCAAACCAGAAGCAGATTAAGTACGGTGGCCTAAATGTCCTAAATCGATGAGGTTTATTTACATCTCTAGAGGTGGAATATTGATTAAAACAGAGCATCGACTATTGCTGCTCTGAGCGTTTGGTGGTGATGTAGTACTTCAGACTGATCTCTATTTTAAAGTTCTTGGTCTTGTCCTGGTCTCAGACTGGCTGGACTCAGGGTTTTCTGTCAAGACCAGTGGAGACCAGCACTGATCTGCTACTTTTCAGCTTCATGAATGTTATAATAATTTAATAATTGTTGTAATTTAAAATATTTAGTGTTAGCTCTCTGACTGTTTTGTCTCTTTGGAAATCTTCCAGGTCCTTATGTGTCAGACCTGCAGAAACTGGAACATCAGTCTTAAAAACCTCTGAACACTTATATAAGGTCTCATCACCTGGTAAATGAACATCTTATTTTCAGATATTTGAATAATTCTGGACTTTTTTAGATGGCAGATTAGGGTCACATATAAATTAAAAAAAGAAGAAGTACATTTTCAAGATTAATCTCTGATTTCTGAGTATAAAGTCATAAGTTTATAAGAATTAATGAGTTATTTTAGTCTGTAGCTTGTCTACCAAAAGAAGCAACCACCTGAAACAAAATGAGGAATGTGGAGGATCTTGTGAAGTTTGGGTAAATGTTTCATAAATAAGGACGTTTTTCATCTTTTACCACATCAGCATCACATTGTCATAAATATTAGGACCCTGAAAAGATGCTGCAAGAAACTGGACACTCTCATTTCACCCTCTTTGCAGAGGTGGATGGCTGCTCTTCAGAATAACATTTTCTTTTTTAGCATTATCTAAATCCATCCATGAATTCAATTACAATAATGTATAACTTTATTCTCATTAAGCTATGACTTTGTTTGTGTAAATCCATGAATTTATTGCTTTAAATCTGTGCCTCTATTCTTGTAAATTTTTTTAACTTTATTCTCAGAGATTAATGACTTCATTCTTGTAAATCTGTGACTCTATTATTGTAAATTTATGACTTTATTCCTGTAAATCAATGACTGAATTCAAAAGATATATAACTTTTTCCTTGTAAAGTTTTGTCTTAATTCTTGTAAATCTATGAATTCACTCACATAGATTTATGACTTTGTATTTGTAAATCTGTGACTTCATTCTCATATGTATGTCTTCATCTTGTAGATTTATGACTTCATTCTTGTAAATAGAGTTCATTTTCGTAAATTAACGTTATACAATAAACCTTGTAAATTTATTTTTTTTCAGGCTCTAATACTTCAGTTGTGGATTTTAAATCAATATAGAGATTTGTATTTTTGCAAGAACTTTGGTCTTCACTTCTGGGCAGTACACCTGTCAAACAATAATGCAGGTGTTGTTACATGAGCTCAAAGAGGACAGGAACCTCCCGTGGAGCAGACGGGCAAAAACTCACTTGATCTTGATTTTCAGTATGAATACAGTGGGGCCTCAAGATCATTCTGACTTTTACGGTTCTAAGCAGGAGGTGCCAGAAAAATTACCACAGGGAGATTTAAGATGTAAGAATTTTGCATGTTGTGACAGATTTGCAGACACCTTATTTCTAATCTTGTCAAATGTGTTGAAGAGAAAACTAGATGAAACAGAAAATGCTCTTTAACGCTTCAGCCTCTTCATGGTTTCTACAATTGATTTTCATAGTCTTGGTCTTGACCTTGTCTCAACTCTCAAAAGTCTTGGTCTTGTCTTGGTGCATTCTAGACTCAGCCAAAACCTGCTCTTGGATAATGTGGTCTTGTGAACAACACTGGCGTTTGGTTTCCTTTAAGTTAGTGAAATTCCATTAAAATAAACCGCAACAGCTGTGTGAAAAAGGTGAGCACAGGTTGTTGTGGACATTTACCCATGAACACTTGTCCATGTGCAGCTTTGCAGGAGTATTCTGATTTATTAGAGCTCAAACTTTTGCAGTCTGAGGCGACAATCCTGGATAAATCACACCCTCATTTACCCATAATTCAAAGGCCTGTTATCACACGCACTGTCGCTCTTACTCCTCTAAAGATCAGAGACAGTTTTAGAGACAGAGAGAGGAACCTTAAATCAGGGCCTGTATAATGTGACAGGTACATATCTAAAACTCTGCTGTAAATATGAGTCGTGTGTGTGTTTCTCTCGTGGAGCAGAGAAAATCCTCCTCACCAGGACGACGGGGCAGATGTACGAGGGCAGCAGAGTGTGGTCCCTCAGGGCTCCTCCGTCACACTCGGGCTTCACGTTGGATGCACATTTATTATGGAGCTAAGGAGGAGAGGAGACAGAAGAACTGTGGGCGAGATCCATCTGTGACACTCAGAGCATCAAATGTTAGCAGGACGAGACGTTTCTGAGGCTGATCGCTGCCTTTGACATGAAATCACAACACCATCAGTCAGGAGGGATCTGTCTGTTTCTGAGCAGAACGTTCTGAGTCCTGGACTCAAGCTGCTGAGAGGAGGGTGAGTGATGGCTGAGCTACAGGACAAGGACGACATCTAGTGGACAAATAAAGAACTGCATGTGAAAATAAATCAGCTGCAAAGACTACACCATTGTTTTTGTTTTACATCAAGTAAAATGTTTTATGAAGCTTAACACTAAAAAGCCAAACATATCATATTTGATACATGAGTTCAAAGACCTCATCAAACTTATAAATAGTTTCTTTAAAAACCTGTTAAAAAATCTAAAAAACATATTCTACCACCTTGAGGATTGTCATATCAGTTGGCCAAAGTTGTATTTTAGCCCTTTTCAAAATGTCTGCTCTCAAAATCATCCACTCATCTACTTTCAGAAAAATTATTGCTTTATTTTCAATAAGTTGCAGCAAAATTCACATTGAAATAATCACTTTTTTTGAAAAAAAAAAAAAAAAAAAGTTTTCCACATTAAATAAATGCATATGTACTAAAAACCTTTAATAAAATAGAAAACATAGTACCCAAAATTGCCCAGCGTGTCAAATGTGATACAAAATACATATCATGAATGGAATGAAAAAGCAATACCTTTTGGTGGATTTTGTTAAAAGGTGAATAAACGTCACAGTTCCAAAAAATTGGAATGTTCTGACTAGTTTTTGATAGGTCGGGCTTTACAGGGCTAATATAAGCCGCTCTACTAGATAATTAGAGCCAAAAATGGGCATAACTTTTAATAGTTTAATATGGTTTCTTGAGTCGAGTCATTATTATTGAAGCGAAACTTAACCACACATTTCATATTATTCTATCAGCAGATATTTTACTCGTTACAAGCAGTTTGCTGGAATTTTTTATGCAAACTTAGCTCTTGTTGATTCTTAAAAGACTTTTTTTTCTAGATATGAGACTAAAAAATTGTCTTGAATGTAGAAATGAAGCCCAAAGCAGTGACTCACAGTGATCTGACACCACACACAGTGCAGCCCGGTCAGGCCCTGGTAACACTTGATGCTTCTGTGACAGCGATCGCACTTTGTCGGAGAGTTTCCCTCCATCCAGATGTGCTGCATAGCCTGCAGAGAAGGAGAGAGGGTTAAAGAAAGTCAGGACTGAGCTCTGTGTAATAGGGCTGAATGATTTGCAAAAATAATCTAATTGGGGTCATTTGTCTCTTTACTGCAGTTGCGATTAATTGTGCCATTATTTTAAGGTTTGTGTTGTCAAACAAACAAAGGCAATAAATCAGTGTTTTGAATAGAGCAACATGTAAAATAAATTCAACTAGGAATAAACAACTTTAGAAAAGAAGAGCTATTTTACTTTGTTTTGAGAATTTGATGTCACTCCTCATTTTGAATGAAAAATAAAACACAAACAAAAAAAATTCAAAAAAAGAAAATCTGTTTGCATATGCAGGTAAATCTAACAACCTGTCAAATTATCATGAAAAAGTTGAATATTTTGGTCACTCATTTCAGAAAGTGAAACTCAGATCTTATAAAGACTCATTATACAGAGTGTAGAGCTGGGCAATTAATTCAGAAAATAAATAATAATAAATCAATAAAGAATGAAAATTAGATTAAATCCCAGTATGGCCTGCCGCAATATTAAATGGCAGACAGTGTAATACATCTTTGATCCCAAATGTGTCAGAATACCGGATACATGATTTTGTAGTAGATGTTTTATGCTCTACACCAGTGTTACTCAACCAAAGAGAAAAACTGTTGAAAAATACCTTTGCAGGAGAAACAATCTAAGTGGTGAAAGTGGCAAAAACAACAAGAATTAGCAATAAAAGTTTCAGGGGGCGAAAATGGTTGAAAAGCGGCAAAAATGGGGCTCACATTGTCAGAAACTAGACAAACCTTTCAGAGGTCTGATGTTTCTGTTTAAGATATTGTTTTTTGTGATCGTATGTAGAATTCCAGTTTCTGGATTTTTATAATCTGTCAGCCACAATCATCAACATTTCAAGAAATTGACAACTGAAATAATTCCCTATGTATAATGAGTCCATACAATATCTGGGTTTCACTAAGGGGATGAGTCACCAAAAAAATTTGAACTGTTTCATGATATTTAAATTTTTAAGAAGTACCTGTACATGCAAATAGAGTTTCTTTGTTAGATTTTTCTTTTAAAAAATACTTATTTTCCCTGTTATGTATTTGTTTTTCTCATTTAAAACAAAACATAGCATCCCCTAGGAACTGATATCAACAACACATCAGATGGGGAACCTAAAAATGAAATAAATTGCAATTGCAGTAAAGGGGAAAATAATCACAATTAGACTATTCTTGCAAATCATTCAGTCCTTTTAGAGTGAGTTTTAAAGCCTTCACTTCTTGAAATGTTTATGATTATGGTTTACAGATAATTAGACCCCAAATTCATTTTCTTGGAAAATAAGAATATTCCATAAGATCAATGAAAATAGAGATTTTTTTAAACCTATATTTAACCAGGAAAGTCCCCTTGAGATTAGGAACCTCTTTTTCAAGGGAGTCCTGGCCAAGAGGCAGCAAAATTTAACAGTTCCAACATAATTTAAAATGACATACAAATCAGATAAAACAGTTAGAGGTTAAGGAGGCTGTCTCAAAAGTTCACAGTCTGCATTTAAAGTCAGTCATTGAGAAGAGTTCTGTTAGTTTCCAATCCTTTAGCAACTGGTTCCATGTCAAAGGGGCAGAGAAGACAAAAGCTCTTTTTTCCCAGCTCAGTGCAGGCAAACTGAACAGTGAGCAAGAAATTATTGGTGGCAAATTTCATTTGAAACAGAAATGTCAGGCCTCTGAAAAGTGTGATATTTCTGAGCACTCAAAAACATTTTTGTTCCTTGTGACTTCTTTTTGCCCATTTCAGTCCTTTTTTGCCACTTTTGGACCCTTTTGAACTTTTAAACTATTTTCCAAGTTTTTTCCCATTTTGCCAATTTTTGCTAGTTTCAGATTTTTTTTTTACCATTACCTAAACACAAGATTTAAGCTCTGATAACAATAGTAATAGTAGACATAGATTATATTTTACATTTTTGTGTTTTCATTTTCTTTATTTAGTTATATTGGGAATGGAAAACATAGGCATTAAAATAAAGTTTGTATCTTACGTTAATACACATCAGGACAGACCTTTGACATTAGAGTGATTAACTGTTCTGTATGACTGGCAATTGTTTATTAAAGGACAGAAGCAGCTCACTGTTTCTACCATCAATAACCCATATACATGCACAGTTTCTTCACTTTCTTCGGCCAAGATATACTTTCTTATTTTGCCGCTGTGACTCTGAATTTCCCTTTGGGTATTTATAAAGTACTCTTTTCTGTTCCAATAAACTTGTCTTTAATGCTACTTCTTGCTGTTTTTTTGCCACTTTTCACCACTTGGATTTTTTCTCTTGTAAAGGTAGTTTTCAACAATTTATCTCTTTGGTTGAGCAGGGCTGAGTAGCACCGGTGTAGAGCAGAAAACATCTACTGCAACAAAAATGTATCTTGTATTCTAAAACATCTCTGGTAAAAGAAATATCTGAAATATTCTATGTTCAGTTTCTGTGTTCCTCCTGCCCGTGTGTGTTTTTAAGTGGGGAAGTATCCATAGAAGTTTGATGCATTCTGCCAAAAAAAGCAGCTTTTACTGTTAAAAGGAGGCTCAAAGTGCTGTGGAGGTGAAATGATGCATCACTAAAGGTTTCAGATATGGAGCATGTGAGCCGTGAATATTTCTGCAGACTCTGATCTCTGCTGAGTCACGTTAACTCTCTGGACCTCACAGACATCTGCTGATCTTTGCAGCTCAACCATTAGAGTCAGAGGAATCTGCAGCACAGGCCGCTCTGCTACAGGTTCTCTTTGCGGTGTTTGGTGTGCAGAATAGTCTCTGTCATGTGTATGTGTGTTTGCTCTTACGTTCGTGTGTCTGCGTGACTTGGCGTAGGTGCTGATGCAGGCGGCGATGTCTTTGGAAACACAGCGCTCGTGCACCGTGTACTTGCACGCTGTGGGAAGAAAAGTGGGGACATTTTCAGTCAGTGAGAATGTAGAAACAATCACAACTAGAGCCCGATTATACTAGATTATACTAGATTATACTAGATTATACTAGTCTAGACCCGATTATAGCGTGTCACTGATTTATCAACATCAGCTATTATGTAGTCGATATATAAAGTCTTTTTTTCTGTGTGGAGATTGTGTCGTTCCTGCTCCTGTGTGTCTGTGTCAGGCTGCATGCTGCTCTCTACCAATGATAAATGCTGTAAATTCACACGTCCACCATTACCTAATATAAGAATGTAATGTAATATGGCGGTCTTACGGAGCCCCTAAAGGGACAAGAAAAAGTAAGAAAAATAATATTAATTTCACGTGCGCACTTGAAACTTTCACATGCTCACTAGAAACTTTTACGTGCTCACCTGAAACCTTTTCAGGTGCGCACATAAAACTTTTAGGTGCACACATAAAACTTTTAAAGTTTTTTTGGCCTTTGTACCTTTATTGGACAGAGGAGGACAGTGGACAGCATCAGAAAGGGGAGAGAGAGTGGGGAGCGACATGCGGGAAACGGGCCACAGGCCAGACCCGAACCCGGGTGCCGAACCCGGGTGCCAAACCTCATGGTGCGCAGCCATATCCACTAGGCCATCCGCGCCCCCGCATAAAACTTTTAGGTGCGCACCTGAAACCATAGTATGCACCAGAAATGCTTCAGTTGCACACCTGACAGTTTTCTTCTCTACAAAATGACAATACAAGAGCGTGTGTATTATCACCTGTACCACCACGTTTGTTTCGACGTAAAGGATTCACCGCTTTGGATCGTGTGTTTCATTTTTGTAGAGGGACAGCTTCAAACATCTGGCCAGCTCTGTGGCTATCGTTGGATGTACATAAAACGTCACCTAAAACTTTTAGGTGAGCACCAGAAAAGGTTTCAGGTGAGCACTTGACAATTTTCAGGTGAGAACGTAAAAGTTTCAAGTGCGCACGGGAAATTATTATTATTTTTTTACCTTTTCTTGTCCCTTTAGGGGCTCCGTACGTTCTAATGTCGTGTAAGATACTTCTTTGCTAAATAAACACAGATAAATGCTCCTATACACATGTCCACCTGTTTTTAATAAAAGACTATAATACTATAACAATTTGTGAGGATGTACAGTATACAGTCGTGCCCAAAAGTTTACATCCCCCAGCAGAACTCCTGAACTTTTGGCCTTTTCTCAGAAAATATGAATGATGACACAAAATCCTTTCTATCACTCTTGGTTAGTGGTTGGGTGAAGACATTTATTGAAAAAAAAAAAAAAAAGTTTACTCTTTTTAAATCATGATGACAACAGAAACTTCAAAAATGACCCTGTTCAGAAGTTTACACAACTCTGGTGGTTTTGGCCTGATAAATGCACAAAAGTTAACACAAATGTGTTTGAATGTCTACTAAAGGTAACCATCCTCACCTGTGATCTACTTGCTTGTAATTGGTGTGTGTATAAAAAAATGAACAGGGTCAGTTTTGAAGTTTCTGTTGTCATTATGATTCAAAAAGAGTAAACACAGTTGTTTGTTAATAAACGTCTTCACCCAGCCTCTAACCATGGGTGCCAGAAAGGTTTTTGTGTTATCATTCATATTTTCTGAGAAAAGGGCAAAAAGATCAGAAAATTCTGCTGGAGGGGGTGTAAACTTTAAGGCACAACTGTATATCCTGTGTATACCAATGTTCTTCTTTCATGTATCAGCAGTTATGTGGGATATCAGTTTTCTTTTTCCCCCAGTATCGATATGAGCATCAGCCCTAAAAATCCCATATCAGTCAGGCTCTAATCACGACCCTCTGATCCTAAAAAGAGCTGAAGAAGAAGCTCAGTCTGTAGGAGGATTGAACGCTGAGAGTCTTTCAGAGTTCCTGCATCAAACACTGACAATAAGATCATCCTGAGAGAGCTTCCTGCAGAAAGTAATCAGGTTAAATGAGATAACACTGCTAATGATTTATTAATGAAGGCTGCAGGACGCTCAACTGGAAAACAAGTGACCCTGAGGCAGAAAGAGCTCCAACTGGAGTCAGACGCAGAGAGAGAGAGAGTCAGAAGAGGAGGAGAGGAGGGATAAAGATGGAGGAGCAAGATGAGGAGGTTTAAAGACACACACACACACACACACACACACACACACACACACACACACACACACACAGATGGACTCACTGGAGCAGCAGAGGCCTTGCTTGCGGACTCCGAGCAGCATGGTGTGGCAGTAGTTACAGTACGCTGGCTTGTTGAAGTGCTTCAGACGCCAGACATGCTGCCCGTCCTCCTGGACGTTCTGTGAGGAGACAACAGAGGACAGACGAAGAAACACAAGTGTCTCTTTAGAGGGACAGACCGCGTGTTTGTGGATGAACGGCACAAATAAACTGAACACAGCCTCAACAACTCCTGGAGTTCTGTTCAGAAGAAAAACATTACCAGTCCTCTCTGTAGAATCACAGAACAAAATAAGAGCCTCAAAGATAAGGGAATGAAGAAATGATTGAACAAAATCAGACAAAGTAAATAAAGAGTCAAAGGCCTAAAAGACGCAGATGATGTGAGAATTCATGTACTTTTTATCCCATATGACCAGGAGGGAGTTTTTCATTCATCAGTAAAACTTTCATCACCAGGGTCATCACGAAACACACTACAGAGGAGAATATCTGTAGCAGTGGTTTTTAACTGGTCTGGCTTTGGGACCCATCATCACCCACCAATGACAAACAGAGACCCACATCAAGGGAAAATGTTCAACTTATCACATTCAAACAGATAGTTCAGTTTGAACACTGTGCCATTTTGTCAGATATATAACATGCCTTCTTGCTTTGAGGGCGTAGAAGTGAGACACTTTTGTGATGTGCCCAGGTCTTGAAGACGTCTGCAAAACTACTCATTCAAAATTCATATTTAATGTAGTCACTGATGTATTAGCCACACTTGTAATAAACTTGCATTGATGTACAACCTCTTTATCATGAAATAAATATTGTCACTTATCATTTAAGGCCAGTATCACCACCTGAAGTTTTGTGGTGTAAATAGACAACACAATGCTAAAACAAATCCCCTTCACAATAAAAGCACGGGAATTTTACACAGAAATTAACTCGTTATCTCCTTAAAGGGACTGTGAGGACTTTCTCAGTGATCTTGAAAAAGTCTCATCTTCTGATAGGTGACTGATTGTAATCGACAATTAAAAATGAGATAATCAGGGCCAAAACAGGTTGTTTCTGGACGCTATATATTAGTTTCCTGGTTGGGTCTAGCACTGATTTATGACATGATGAAGCCTATGACAACACCATGTCGGTTGACGAAGTTTAGCTAAGAAGAGAGATATGTGATGTGTTAACTTAGTGATAATAGTGGAAACAGAAGCTGGACTATCTGACAGAATCTGACAGGGGATAAAAGAGCAGAAGAACGGAGTGTGATAGAGCATGGGCTAAGGGCTAAAGCTGTTTGTGCTAATGCTCATTCCAACTCACATGCAACAATTATACTCCAGTGATCTGTTCAAATATGAGAGTCTGTCAATAAAATAAAGAGTTAGGTGACGTTCGCTCTGCTTGATGGATGAGCACTGATTCACTCACATTATATATCATGTATTAGTGCACTGGGCTGTGAGTAGCACAAAATGCGGCTGCTACTCTACACTACAAACCTGGGAGAATGTTTCCTTTTTGTAAGAGTGAAGCCTGGCGAAGTCTTATGCACAAGCAATTGTTGTCATGTTTCAAAAAATAGTGCTGCATAGCTGTTGCTAAATACATTACTCCATCACATTGTATCTGTTAAAAAAGTAACTTGCACAAAGGAAAGTCGAGTTAAAAAGATCTGCTATCCATACTGAACCCCAAACTAACACATGCCTATGTCCACTGTGGCAGTGTGGTGGCAAAGTCTTTACCGCTAGCACTAACGCGAGCTTTCCAGAGACTACTATACTCACAGCTGGTTTAAGAAAAAGCCCTGGATCCAGTGAAAATAATTCTCACCTGTTCAGAAACATCAGTCTGAAGTGTCAGAGTGAGCTGAGTGTGAACCATCATGCTGAATATGGATGAAGGGGAAGTTGGAATTCAAGTGTGTTGATGTTCAAACTACTGCTCAGTTGTTCTGAGTGGCCAGATGTTGTGCACGTTTATGTGTTAATGACTTTATGAAAAACTAAAAAGCAGAGTATGCAGGAATTTTTGTTTTTCTTTCGTTTATTTATTTCTTTACACACAATATCCAAACTGGGCTCCTCCTCTGTGGCTCAGTGCCAGCAGCTGCACATGCTCACTGCCACCAACCATAGCAAATAGCATGACAAACAGTCATAGCTTTGTTGATACACCCCAGACCGTTAAAAAAACAGCCCAGCGAGCACCAGCAGCATCGCGTGAGAGGAACTCAAAAGCTGCACGCCTGACTTCCTGCAAGTGAATGAGATACGGTGAAAATATAGTATCATTCTTTCTCCATGTTACAGCCACTATCGTAGCCACTCAAGATAGCTTCTCCCACTTGCTATCATCAAAACACTAAGTCACTTGCGCACTGTGATTGGCTGTTCACCACCCATAACAACTCCTACTCTCTGCCCAAAAGCATCCAGAGTCAACCAAAACATCAACATAAGAAGCAGAGGAGGGGTTCTAGCAGTAAGTGAGGCAGACAGATACTGACACACATGTATAGAGGCCTGTAGATGATGATTGAGCAGGATTATTCCTTTTCATTTTTTAGAAAAATCCTGCAAACTCCACCTTTAAAGTGTGGATCGTAGAAACAAGATGAAGCACAATGAAACCAACACATTAGAAGGAGCTTTTTATGAGACATTAAGATGAGAAATCATTATTTTTACTTCATTTGACACAACGATCTTTGTTTAGTCTCCTGGTTACACAGAGGAACTTTAGAAATGTAAAACCCAAACGGTGACCATCCCTCGGCTCCTTAGATAATGAAGATATCCTCTCAGCGGCTGTAAACTCAGATTAAACGAGACATTTCTTTTTATTATCCATCTCTGTTACATCATCCCTTTTCATAAAACTCCACCGTTCAGTAAAAGCTTCCTGAGAGAGAGAGAGACATCTCACCTCCCATATTAATATCTGACCACATGATCACGCTTCATAAAACCTGGAATTGTAAAGCTCTTCATAATCTATGAGGTGTGAAACACGCCGATGGACTCTGCTTTAAAACGTAACCTTTGAAACTAAAAGACAAGCGTCCAGAATAAAGGGTGTGATAGTTACCGTGTCCATGCCCAGCAGGACCAGTAAAGGGATGGTGGTGAGGCCTCCTCTGATCCACTCCTCCAGAGTGACCGTCCCGTCTTTGTCAAAGTCGATCTCTTCCATCATCTCCTTCAGGATCTGCACTCAGAGAGAAGAACAAGTCCTGATCTGTATCTGTCTGCACAGAGAGATCAGCCCTGGGCTAAATTCATTCATTTCTGAACAAGTAAACAAAGAGCAACTGTAAGAAGTCTATGAAAAACAGTTTTAGACAAACTGATGTAGGGATGGGGGGTATGACCAAAAATTATAATGGTATCACAGTATTTGACAGTATTTTGTTTTCATGCATGACTGGGTCTTAAACTCATTTTCTAATCATTTAGAAAATGATAACTGCAGTATGTTGGCTCAGAATGACATATTACTGCCATGAGAAGTGAATATTGCAGAAGAACGTTAGTGTCCACTGTCCAGACTATATTATACTATTATTACCACGGGTTTAAATGGCCCCACAAATGCTGCTGTTCACAAAGAGGTGGCGCTCATAATTCTAATAAAGTTTAAAAATCAGAATGCATAACAGTTAAAATATAGAACCTTTTATTGTGCCAGTTTTGAAACATGACAAAACAACTTGTCAAGTTGCACAACCATTTTACAGTCCTGCTTCTTAAAAAAAGTTGAGGAGAATATGCCTGCAAAAGTTGTGAGAAAACAAAACAGGCCATGGAAATGTGAACTAAGATTGTCCTTAGTCAGGTAAAGGTGATGCATAAATTCAGAGCAGGGAAGATCAAGCAGGACAGGAAGTGGTACCTGGAAACCATCGAAAAGGAGGCTGTCACTTTCAAGATAAAACAAACCTTGTCAAAATTGGATTGTATTTTACTTGACTACGACGATAAACCGACATAATGGGCAGAGAAGCACCAGGAGTCTACAGGTTTAAGGTTTTAGCAGGGCCGTTTAGAGAGAAGAGACATTTGATATCTCTAAATAGATTCTGCAGCCCAACATGAATGAAGAGAGAGTAAACAGGAAGCTCCTGAACTCCTCGATCTTGCAACAACAACTGTCTGTCAGCTCTGTGGCTCGGTGAACGTACGAGCAGCAAGTGTGAGCAGCTGAATGCAGTCAACACACACAGCAGCAGAGACTGAATGCAGACAGATGCAGTTAATTTCAGGCGTTAGATATGCACGTTGAACACGTTCATGCGCAACACTTCTGTGGCATTTTCTTCGGCCTTCTTATTGACCGCTGTGCTTTCATATTAGCCTCTCACATGTTATTGTTTCGTGCAGCTGCAAAACAGTAACCTTGCAGAGCAGATGGAGCTGCCTGATTCATTTCTGAAATCCTGCAGATCCATCTTGCTATGATCCAACCACAACCGATCCAATATTGACCGGACCAATCAGAGAAGAGAGGCGGGAGCTGTAGGAGCTGCAGAGGTGACATCAGCGGGAAGCGTCTGAATGTTTGAATATATTAGCGGAGTGTGAAGTGGTCTTCGTGGACGCAGCGATATCTGCAGTTTTATCAGAAATAGAATCAAAATCTTCTCTAAATGAAGAACAGAGAACGTCACTCAAAGCCTTTTTGATGGGAAATGATGTTTTTGCTCTTCATCGGTTGGGAGAAGAGCAAAATCGGACAAGTGAAATATCTCCACAGCGGATAAATTAACTTTCTATCTGGTGTCGGGTTACAAATCTGCTACGTCACTGTGGCTTGATGTGGATTGGTCTGTGATGAGCATGTTGTCCAATCACCAGCTGCTGAATTTTTTTTAAGTCCCGCCTCTGAAAGCACTCTCTAGCGCCCCTTACCTAGATGGACAAGTGAAATATCTTCGTGACGAATAAATGAAACTGTCCGTCTGGCTTGTCAGGTTAGCCCCTCAAACCCCTCTCAGACAATCTCCTCTCTCCAACCTCACATGGACAACTTCCTCAACGTGTTTTTCAATAAAGTTTTTAAAGGAAATCAGAACAGGAGGTTTAAGAAATTATCTCCATGAGTTGTGTGGCTCTGATGTCTTTGTCTGTGCAGAAAATCACTCTGGTTGTCGTTTCTTCAGTTTGGAAACAGAAAGCCCAGCCCTGCTGTCCCTGGATATCTCAGCTGTGCCTGACAGAGAGTAAATACTCTCAAACCTGCACAGAGGGGACTGTTTACGTTCCTCCTCCTGGGTTTACTCACCGGTCTCAGCTCCGTTGAATCCCACTCCAGATACTCGGCCACATGCACCATCTGGTTGATGATTCGGTCCAGCTCCTGCAGCAAACGAGAGCATTTCACGGAGGATGAACACATGAACCCAGTGAGTATAGCTGGTTAGAGGATGAGGCAGAGACGTGGAGCCGTTTACATCATGTGCATCCATGACGTAAAACCCCAATTCCAAAGAGGTTGGGACGTTGTGTACAACGTAAATAAAAACAGAAAACAATGATTTGTAAATCCTGTTTAACCCCTATTCAATTGAATACACAACAAAAACAAAAGAAATATTTTTTTCGAACTGATAAAAGACTGGGAAAATTAAGGAATTTTGAAAAAACACCTGTTTGGATCATTCCACGGGTGAATAGGTTCATTAGTAACAGGTAAGAGTCATGATTGGGTATAAAAGGAGCATCCCTGAAAGGCTCAGTCCTTCACAAGCAAAGATGGGGAGAAGTTCACCACTGTTTCAACAACTGTGTGAGCAAATAGTCCAACAGTTTGATAACATTGACTACGTTTACATGCACGCCATATTCGGATTAGGGTCCATATTCTGATTAAGGCAATATTGTGAATAAGGTGTTTACATGTTGCACATTACTGCTGAGCGAACGGAATATTCCCATTTACATGTTAATCAGCATATTCTGAATAAACCGTAGCAGTAGTAGTACTGTCATGACAAGACGTCATCTAGAAGCATTTTTTTGAAAACACTGTATTGACATTAGCACCAACTGGTCAGAGATGTTTGTTTATGCGCTACTCTGTGAAATATTTGTATCAGTGGCAACTGCTCTTTCAAGAAGGGGAAGCTCATTTTTTTTCCCGGCCTACATCATAAATGTGTTTGTTTATTTGTATGTAAATTATAACCTCCTTTTCTTTTCTAGTCGTTTTTGACAAAGACAAAGTTTCTGATGATTCGGTAAAGTCTCCAGATCAGTTCAGTACAACAGAATGAGAGACTTTGAAAACGCTCCGGTGGATGTAAAAACTTTAAGATCCCTGATTCGCTCATTCCGCTGTCAATCAAAAAGAAATTCCCCCTCAGATAGATCATCCAATCATCACGCAGAAACCGACGTCAGGGCCGCCCACTGCCCCACAGACCCCAGAGACGCTGAGTGTCTGTCTGTGTAAAACACTGTGGAGCTGCAGGGATGAAGGGGATGAATAAGAGGGAAGTCGTGACGGTTTCTTGTGATAAGCAGCTGATTCTCAACAAAAGATGAACATGCTCTAGCGCATATTTAGCACACAGTACTGTTTTCTCCTCGCCCCAAAAGTGTAGAGACATTTGACCTTCTCGCCGTTTTGAACATGCGCAGAAGGAAAACATCCTTTAACGCAGTTGACTCTGGCGCATATTCTGATTAATGTGTTTACATGACCCAATATTCGGGTTAATACAGGCATATGCCAGGGGTCTTATTTGGATTGTTAATAATCGGAAAATGAGCTTATTCGGGTTGCGACAAGTGGAATAAGGTGTTTACATGACTCCTACGCAATCCAAATATCGTCATTATTCCGATTAATACAGGAATATGATGTGCATGTAAACATAGTCAATGTTTCTCAACATACAGCTGAGGTACATTCAGGAATCACTGCAGTAAAAACCCACATCATTGTGTAAAGGATATTAGCACATGGGCTCAGGAACACTTCAGAAAACCATTGTCAGTTAACACAGTTCATCACTACATCTACAAGTGACAGTTCAAACTCTACCATGCAAAGACAAAGAGATAACAACAGACAGAAATGATGCCAACTTCTCTTGGCCCAAGCTCATCTGAAGTCGACTGACACAAAGTGGAAAAGTCTGCTGTGGTCTGATGAGTCCACATTTCAAACTGTTTTTGGAAATCATGGACGTGGGGTCCTCCGGGCCAATCTGGATTGTTCTCAGTGCAGCTGTCAACTATGGGTAACTGTCCAGTGACTGTAAAGGCTGCATTAATGCTGAAAGGTACATTCAGGTTTTGGAGCAACATATGCGGCCATCTGAGCCATGTCTGTTTCAGGGACGTCTCTGATTATTTGAGCAAGACAATGAAACAAAGACAAATTCTGCACCTGTAACAACAGCGTGGCTTTGTAGTAGAAGAGTGCAGCTCCTAACTGGCCTGCTTGCAGACCTGTCTTCCACTGAAAATGTGTGGCACATTATGGAGCACAAATTACAACAACAGAGACCCCAGACTGTTGAATGAGAGAAGTTGTCCATCAAACAAGAATGTGAAAGAATTCCAGCTCCAGAGCGTCAACAATTAATGTCGTCAGTTCACAAACATTTGAGTGTTATTAAAGGAAAGGTGATGCAACAAAGTGGGAGACATGAAATTGTCCCAGCTTTTTAGGAACCTGTTGCAGCATCAAATACAAAATGAGTAAATATTTGCAACAAAACAATAAAATTTATCACTTTGAACAATAAATATATTTTTTCTTTGTGGAGTTTTTTTTTTCTCTTTGCATTTTACACAACATCCTGACTACATTGGAATTAGGGTTGTTCAGTCGCGCACATGTAGTTCAGATTCTGCATATGTTTTTGTTCCACTGTTTGGTCTCCTTTACAGATTCCACTGTCTGTGCTGCTTCTGTTTTACTCACTTATCACATTTGAGAGTGGACTTCTATTCAGCTCAGATGGCTAAAGCTAGGTCATGTGACAGCTTCATGTCTGTATTCAGTCTGGTCTCCATCAGGACCTCACAGCTGATCAAACTGTTACTTCAAAACATCAAACTGCTTCTTTAACCCAGTGTTTGAGAATGAAGCCTCAGTGTGAGTTTCCTGACTGTTTGACCTGCGAGGGAGACTTAATCTGTTTATGTTCTCTCCGCAGCACATGGCTGAGAGCTCTCATGTCAGCACGTTTAAGATCCAGAAGTGTTCAGGTTTCTAAACTGGGAGACTGAATGTGTGTTAAAAGGAGAGAGGCAGGAAGAGAGAGGAAGAAAGAGAGAGAGAGAGAGGAGAAAAGAGGAAACACAGTGGGGGAGAAAGAGAGAGAGAAAGAAAGAGAGGTAGAGAGAGAGAAAGTTCTAGAAGAAGAAGCTCACCGAGCTGTCCAGGACCCCGTTGCCGTCGGTGTCGTAGAGCCGGAACATGACTAGAGGAGGACGAGAGACAAAAGAGCCCATGGTGATTCAGGTCCTGTCGCATTATCAGAATCCACTTCCTGATCTCTCTCTGCTCTGCCACAAAGGAGCGGCGTGTGCCTGGGCAGAGATTAGCCTCGTGCATGAGCCCTGATCTCTCCTCAGACATTAAGGAGTCAGAAACGGCTTAGCCATGACACCAACGCTCCCCGTGAGGGAGGTGTGACCAAAGCAGACGCTTCCTCTGACACTCACACTCCAGCTTGTCCTCCGGCGTCCCTCGCTCCAGCAGCGACAGGTAGCAGACGATGTCCTTCAGAAAGACCACCTGGGGGGGCGTCTGAGGGGAACTCTTCTGGGGCGACGGGCTCCTCCGCAGCGACAAGTGCTTTTCAGAGTGACTCCTCTCTGTGGACACAGGAAAGAAGAGCAGGGACATAAACCACTGAGTGTTTGATCAAGATTAGGGATGAATATTTTATAAGACTTTATTGATATCAGTGCCCTTCTAATTTCTGCTTATTGATTAGATTCTTTATCGATAGAAGATTGACAGAAACTTCAAAAATGACCCTGTTAAGAAGTTTGCACAACTCTGGTGGTTTTGGCCTGATAAATGCACAAAAGTGAACACAAATGTGTTTGAATGTCTTTGTGTTGTCATTCATATTTTCTGAGTAAAGGCCAAAAAATCTGAAAAATTGTGCTGGAGGGGGTGTAAACTTTTAGGCACAACTGTATTTGAATTGGTAAAGGTTCTGGCAAAACCTTTATCTGCAACTGACACTGTCAGCTTTGCAGACAGTACACAGTTCTTCCCGTCAGTCACAGCCACAACAAAAAGAGGGATTCCTTTTCTACTGTTTATATGTAAATGTGCATTTGTGTATCAGCACAGGCTGTCAAACATTATTATTGTTTTTTTTTTATTATTTGAAAGATGGGGCAACCTGGGTCTTTTTGCATGAGGCATGTATTCTCAATTTCTTGACAGACAGGGGAGAGTGGGGTAAAGTGAGACACATTTTACATTTGCTCCCCTCTAAGAGAGCTTAAATGGTATATCAGTAAAATGTACACATTTCCCATGAATTCAGGATGTTTCCTAGCAATGGAAACTATCAGAGTGTATTTAGGACAAAGGGCTGTGAAAATAGAATTTTTTTTTTTTTGTTTTGTTTGGTTTTTTTAAGGTGGTCCTCTGTGTGAGTTTACCTCAGATTCAGGGTAAACTGAGACGGACCAGAGAAATCAAGGGGGTTAAGTGAACCACTTTTTTTCCCACTCTCAAACAACCATTACAACACATGTTGGAACAGTTAGAATCCTGAAAGCTACGTTGACAACTATACATTATAGAAATAATGTCAGACGAGTAACAGAATCATGGGGTTTGGTCAATTAAGCACATTTTATCTTAACTTGAGAAACAGTTCAGCTAGTTGTTTCAAGTGTTCAGCAAGCTTCTCCTCCATCTCAATAGTAATTATTCTCTTTGCTTCAGCTACTGCAGCTATGTAATGTAATATTACATTACAGTAATATGTATAAAACTAAATGTAACTTGTGCTTCATGGTGAGTTAAAGAGAAACACTGTCTCACTTTACCCCACAGCTTTTTTCTCACTTTGCCCCACCACCATAATTTTAGAAAAAAATGACTTCTCTTAGTAATTCAGGTTGATCTTCAGCCAGAATCATCACATGGTTTTATATGTTGGTAGTTCATCAACAGCTCTGGTTTATGTTTTTCTATCTTAATCAATTTGCTTTGGCACAACAGTTGATTAAGTTGACAGCAAGAAAATTAACTTTTACATGCAAAAAAAAACCCAAAAAAACATGTTTACTACAGCACCATGAGGTCTTCTATTTCTTAGTCAAGGGGAAATAGGAGGGGTTTAAAACATAATGCTCACATGACCACAAGAGTGTTTCATTGTACAGATACAGGGGATGTCTCACATTATAACCCCACTCTCCTAGGTACAGCATAATAAAGTCAGCCCAGTACAGCGCTGTATTTCAAATATTCATAATTCGTACAACAAGGTGAGCAATACCTGGATATTTAGGAAATTCAATAAAATCCCCTTGGACATAATTTTACGAAAACAAAAAGGAGGACATGTAAATGCAAAAGAAGGCATATGATTACCCTAGTTATGTATCTGTGTATGTAAAGAATTGATAAGGGAATCATTCAGAATAAAGGCTAATGATGTCGATGGAGTGAGCCGTTTCTTTAATTCCTGACAGGAACCAATTTTGTGATACTTATTCCTAATCAAAATAGGAGAAAAAAATCATAGTTAAGTCCAAAGCGAAGCATCATCAGGAGGAACTTAGATCTGTCCTCACTTCACCTCACAGTGTCGTCTCCAAGAAAGAGGATCTATAAACTTTACTGCGTCTCTGCAGAGCGGATAAATCACCTGGAGGTTTATAGGGGGCACCAGCACAGCTCAGACACACTCAGACTACAAACTGTTTTATTCACGCAGAGCTGCAGTGAGACACCACGGAGGTCAGAAAACAATCTTATCAGGAGGAAACTCCACTTTAAAGCTGTAACATTCATATTATCTGATTGGTTACAGCTTCAAATATCTGCAGGCTCCCCCTACTGGTGGTAGTGGGTACCTTTCCTGTTGGCAACATTACAAAAACTGAAATCTAGGCAAGTGTTTGTGTCTTACTTTTAGTAAAAAATGTCTTATGCTTGATATGAGCCACATTCAGGTGACAAGTCCAGAATTATGTCTTATTTCAATATATTAAAAGACAAAATTGCTTGTAATGAGACAAAAAAATCCGTCAACAAGGTGAGAAAAATTTGCTTATAAAATTGTTGAAATTACGATACTGTTTTACTATAAGATTTTTTTCTTACACCATTAGGATTTTTTTTTTTTGGCTTTTTACGGGAAATTTAGAAATAAGTTTTGTCTTTAAATAACTTGCAGTAAATCATTTTTATGGGCTGGTCTGGTGAATGTTGCTTGACTCAAGTCAAAAAGAGATATTTTTTAACCAAAAATAAGACAAAGTGGCTTCCTTAGAGTTCAGTTGTTTGCATTGAAAGCATGCTCAAAGAGGTGAGATCATCTCACCAGGTGAAAGTTTTGGGGACACCGGTGACCTGGCAGGACCAGCGTTGGGGGTCAGGGCATTGCTGCAGCCCTCCGAGGTTTTGGCCTGGTGGGAGCCCGGTGATCGGTGAGGCCCTCCAGGAGTGTGGGCCCCCGTCCCTGAGCGCTGCGAGGAGGAGCGGGATGAACACGGAGAGGTGGTGGCTCCTGAGCCGGCCGCGCTCATCACGCTGGAATGCTCGGGGGTGTGTCGACCCATGGCGGAGAGGATGCTCTTTCCGTTCATCCCTGAGGGCGCACACAGAGCGAGAGAGGAAAGAGAGAGTGTCACAAAGGCTGAGTGAGAAGAAAAGGAGGGCGAAGGAGGACGCACTGCAACATGAACAGCAACTTAACAACTGCAGGACAGAAGCTCAGGGCGTAAACGAGGACGTGAAACGGGAAACACAACAACCATCCACAGTCACTGATCCACCACACCAGGAGCCCACATCAAGACGGCAGGCCCCGGGGCCCACTGTGGTACCTGTTATAGGAGCACAGGCCACCTCAGTCTGAATAGAGATCCCTGCGTCAATGGAGCGAGCCTCTGAGGTCAGACATGTTTTTAACAGAGAGACAAAGACGAGAAGAGACCAGGAGGAGGAGTGAGAGAGAGTCAGAGGAGACAGGAAATTCTTTAATAAGAAGGTCAGGGAGGAGGAAAACCAAGGGTCACAGGAGCGACAGAATAAACCCAAATAATCCTTCAGGATCACTGTGTGCGTGGACGATTTTACATCTTGATCTGGCAGAGAAGTGTTTGAAAAGCAGTTTTACCTCATCACAATACACAAACAGCTGAAACACAAGGGGGAATACACTGTCTGGCCAAAAAGAAATAAATACAAGTCTCCTATTGGATGATTTCTACATGGGCCATTATCTTTCAGCTGGAAATAACTTATCTAATCCCAGCTGATGCAATGAGTAACATCTCATTTCTAAAACAACCATGGAGAAAGACACATCCTGTGGTTGCGAAAAAGATGTTAGTCTGTTTAAGAAGGATCAAATCATTGCCATCAAGAAGAGAAAACATCTAAGGAGATTGATGCAGAAACTACTAAAATTGGGTTAAGAACTGTCCAGCGCATCATTAAAAACTGGAAGGATGGCGGGAAACCATCGTCCTTCACGAAGAAATGTGGTTGGAAAAAAATTCTGAATGATCGTGATCAGCAAATCAGATCAAAGAAAACAACATTAGAACTCAGGAGTATGTTTGGTAGTGAAAATAAGAGCATTTCCACATGCACAGTGCAAAGGAAACTTAAGGATTTGTGAATGAACAGCTGTGTAGCCTAAAGAAAACCACAAATCAGCAAGGCTATCTGGAAAAAAGGCTTTGATACTCTGGAGGAATGGATGAAGGTCATGTGATCTGATGAGTTTAGATTGACCCTGTTCCAGAGTGATGGGCGCATCAGGGTAAGAAAAGAGACAGGTGAAGTGATGTACCCATCATGCCTAGTGCCTACTGTACAAGCCTGTGGGGGCAGTGATGTGATCAGGGGTTACTTACCTAAGCCTATCTAAACAGTGTCACCATGAATGCGTGCTATAATCAAAACTAAAGGCGGTCCACCAAAGTATAAGAATGTGTGACAGCACATTTCATGTTTCTATCTTAAGATATAGATAAATATTTAGGAAAACATAACTCTTCTTCTTATTAACTGTGCCGCAATAAAGACAAAGTACAAAGGAGACGAAACACGGGTTTCTAGACTCATTTGAAGGCAGGCTGTTCATTTTTTGACAATATGCATAAACTGTTTAGATTCTTTAGAACTCCAGAAATATCATCAAAAATGAGCAAAGTACACCCCTGCTCTTGTTGGAGGAATTATGGAACCAATGTACCCAATTATACCCCTATTTTCTGGTCTTGTCCAAAATCAAGTCTATCCTGAAGAGAAATATTTGATACACCGAAGGAGGTCTCGCATAGGGATATTCTACATGACTTTTTGGTGGTAATGACACCCACTGGGTTGAAGGTGAGTGCCAAAAAATACTTCTTCAATATCTTAATCACAGCAGCCCTGAAGTTTACCAGTATACACTGGTTGAAACCAGACCGTCCCACTTACAAAATATGGATCCAAAGGGTTTTTTACATTTATCAAATGGAAGAATTTTTTTACCACTTAAGACCCCGAAACGAAACTTTCATAACGAGTTAGAGACCTGTACGTCCATTATTAATGCAATAGACTCTAACACTTAATCTAGGCACGGATCAAGATTATGCCCCTTTCTTCCCCGCGGTTGATCTCAATGCTTTATCTTGACACTTGATTTCTTCGAGTGATTTAGAATTAAATCTTTCTCTAATTAATTTTTTTTCCCTCCTCTCCTTTCCTTTCTTTTCTTCCACTTTTATGAACATTTGTATTCTCTTTTTCCATGTGTATCATTCTGCATATGTATATTTCTGGAGTGTTTTAGGCTTGTTTTGTACCTTTGTAATCTATTTCTGCAAGTTTAAAAACACAATGTAACTTTACAGCTGAAAAAAAAAAATCATGCTGTATTTTTGTTGATGAAAAAAGGATAAATTATGTTTCAAAAAAGTATGCATAAAGACTATGAAGCAGACAGAAAACAATACTAAAGCAGATCAGAGAAATAGAGAAAACTTAAACTTGCTCATTGGTTGACATGACAGTGACTTCATCCCGTGTCCAATTGGCTTCATGTCATGTTACTCTGTGTTACCACTAGGTGGCAGTGCTCTCCTCACTAACCACTGAACCTATAATAAACCTGATTATCATTCACTTTATTTTGAAATGTAGATTATGCATGAAATTCATGGTGTCACTGACATTCAGAGACATTTTCAGCTAAAAACAGCCACAGATACGTTTCCACACCTGGTGCACCTGGGGTCATCTTTCATGAGTGTTTAGTTAAAGCTGTTTGTTCAGACCTTCCTTTAAAATGAACTCAACATTGGGAATTTTTCACAGAATATTTAAGTGTTTTCATGATGCTCTTTGAGAAACACGTCCCCATATTCAGATGCAGCCGCTACAGCTTCTTTAACCGCTGCCAACTGTCAGAGTCCAGTGCTTCTTCACATATGACTAATTCACACCCAAAAATTAGGACGAATATCTGGATCCAGGTTTTGAAGTGAATTCATTCCTTGCACAAATGTGAGTGTTCATGTGTGGTTTCACACTTTTCCAGTGACGCACAAGTGCTCATGACTACAACTGCAGAACAGAGGAGGATTGTGGGTAATGTGAGTTCATAAAACAAAGCTTTGAAAGAGAAGAAAGTGCATCATTCAATTTGAGGATGTCATTAAATCGGTCAAACTGGATGTAAACATCAGGGCGTCCTCAGGGATGCAAACAGCCAGAGGGGAGAGAGACAGATGAAGCACACACAGCTGGAGGTGCCCAGGTTTCTTTTTTTTTTTTTAAATCTGGCTGAAAAAACACCAAAGGGGTTATAAACTGTCTTTGTTAAACTGAGGAGAATCCATTTAAAGAGGATTGCAGCGACTCACTTTGGCCGGAGGACTTGCGGAAACTGATGTGATGTACAGCTCTAGAGAAAATTAAGAGACCACGGCAAATTTTTCAGAAATCAGCATCTCTACATGTTTGAAAAATTTTACTCAAACAAATATCTATAAATAGCAAAATCAAAGAAACTGGAAAATTTGCACTGGTCTCTTAATTTTTTTCCAGAGCTGTATTTGTTTTGAAAGTGAAAGTATTTAGATCTTTCTAACTCCACTTTTTTTTGTTCAAGATAACTATTTACTCTATAGGATGTGACAAAGTGATGTGTTTATTAACAGTAACTGGCGCTTTTTGTTTGAAACGCGACAACGAACAAACTTTGTAAATTTGTTGCACAGTTTAGTAGCCAGCTACAGTTAATCTCAGAAAGGGATAGGTACCTTTCATATTTGAACCCATACAGAACCAATGCCCGTGGAATTAGAAGGATCAGAGAAATAGGTATCAGTACTCAACAACAGTACTCATTTTTGGTACTTTTGTGTGTGTTTATGTGATAAAAAATGTTAATTTGTTTAAGAATAAAAGGAGGTAATCTCGCACATCTATTTCATGGACAGGTGCGTCAGCCAGCAGGTATCCAGCAATAACATCAAAGGGAAACACCTGCACATTGTCAAACTTGCAAAGAATCACTGTTTATTAACATTTTGGTGCCAAGACCTTCATCAGGCAAACAGTTTTTTAAACTGTATCAAAACAACATTGAACTGTTTGTATTGTAATATCCCAGTTGTTTAACAAATTTCTTCTACATGAAAAACCATAACTAAAATTAACAAATACTTGATAAATTAACCTGGCTCTTCATTTTTTTGATAGATTCTCAGGTTTGAACAGTTCACTGCAAAATAACTGCTGCATGTGGGTTCCACAAACAGCTTAACCCTGTTTTAGCCTTTAGTTTGTGTTTTAGCATTTATGTTATCTTTTCAGTCTTTAGCTCGTGTTTTATCCTTTAGCTTTCGTTTAAGTCTTTAGCTTGTGTTTTGGCATTTAGCTGATGTTTTAGCCTTTAGCCCCTGTTCTCGCTTTTAGCTTGTGTTTTAGCCCAAAGCTCGTGTTTTAATCTTAGCCCATATTTCAGCCTTAAGCTTGTGTTTTAGTCTTTATCCCTGTTTTAGCCTTTAGCTCGTGCTCTATAACACTCTCATTATGCCTTATTCTCCTCCTCTGTTCCTTTTTCTGTCAGACAGTCCAGCTCCAGTGTCTACTTTTACAATTTAATAAATGCAAGAAATTATTTTCAGCAGAGAAAAACTAAGATCTCTCTTCTCGCTGCTTAATATTGTCAGTCTGCATGGCCTTGTCATAGAGACCTCAACTTGCCATTAATCCATCCTGTCCAGTCTGACCCACTTAGCAAACTGGGAATAAGCACTGAGAAAAGAACTTTGTTAGTGCTGATATCCTCATTTAGAAATGTGGATTATGATCAGGTATAGATCTAAAGATGAGACTTTTTCTAGACCACTTGGAAAGTCCTCACAGTCCCTTTAGCCTCTGAGGATGCCAACAGGGGGCGATGTCGGCAACATTTGATGCTTCTTACGCAGAAAAGATTGAAGACGGTCAAACAAATTATGACAAGCTGATAAGTGATCACTGCAAAATCTGATACTGCTGTAAATCAGAGCAGAAAGAAGTCGGCAGAAAGTTATCATGTTCATTTTTTAATTATAGATTTATTTTATTGATTTGATTTATTAGATTGATTTATTTGTTTCCAAAGAGATTCACCTTTGAGAGTCTCTTCTGTCTACGAGGAACACTGCAGGAACAAAGACCAAAAGATGGAGTTTTACAGTTGAACAAAAGCCAAAACTCTCTCAAGTCCATCTCTTACTTCTGCAGGCAAAAGGATCTTCTCCCTCTTCTGCTTTTTAAGACTGACAGCAGAAGAAACTCAGAGGACTCTGCAGAGCAACAGGAGGAGAGGTCTGGACGGAGCCGAGACGTCACAAACTAAGACAAACTGTCAACTTCAACTCCTCAAACTCAGTCTCGGCTTCTCACATTCAGCCGCTCTGCACTTGTTGCCTCTTCACTTTCTGAGCCACAGAAATAGATTTCTCATTCAGCGCTCCATCTGTCTGCTCAGCTGCTCTGCACCGAGGAGCAGACCGTGGAGATGCTGCCAGAGCCCACGCAGCACTCGCACTGAGGGACGACTGAGGCAGTTTGCATACTGTTCAGAGCAAAGTGCAACCGACCTAAAACCCTCCATGACTTCAGGCGTCTGCTCCGGGCAGAGAGAAGCTCCGCAGTGACCGCTTAGTGGTGAATAAACTCTTCTGTTTGCATGAGAGAGTCTCAGTGTTTAGCCCAGTGTTCGGAGGTTTCTCACAGCAGAGAGGGGGAAGAGTGTGGATTATGTTGATAGTTTTCATAAAGCAACCCCTTAAACTCATCCAGTCTGAGAGCTGATGCCCAGCACACGGGATCATTTCTGTGTTTGGTTACAGTTACAAAGATCCTGGCTCATACCTGGAGGATCATTAAAAGCTGAAACAACTCACCCAGTAAGCTGGTTCCTGCTCGCGGCGGCTCGGGGGAGCAGCCTCCCGTCTTGCTCTTGAAGGAGGTGAAGAGATGCTGACAAAGCTCCTCTGGAATGTCGTTCTCCAGATACGTCGCCATGAAGAGCTGGAAGCCTTCATAGTCGATGGGCTGCACAGGGAGAAAAGGGAGAAAGATTCACAGGACGGGTGAGTTTCACTTGTAAACAAAGCTTTCACCAAGCACAGACGGACGCTGATTTATAACCACGATGAGAAAGGAGGAAGTAATGATGGACTTCATGTTGCTCAGGCCTGGAATGAGAGTCTGAAGGTTTGATTTGAGGTGAAACAGTTAAAGCTTGATGACAATATGAGTTGAATGGAGCTGTAAAGGTCAGAGGCGTTAAAACAATCGGAGGATTTCTCTTTAAACTGAAGCTGAGATGTCTCCAGAGGAACTGATGACAGATTTCTGAAAACAAACCTGACTGTCAGGAAAACAAGATGACCCTAAAAAACCTTATTCTCGTACCGTAAGGGAGGTATTAATGCTATTGACAGTCTGAGATGTACAACCCAGATTCCATTGAAGTTGGGACATTACATGAAACATAAATAAAAACAGAAAAAAAACCAAAGCACAATGACTTCCAAATACTGTTTAACCTATATTCAACTGGATAAACTACAAAGACAGGACATTTATTCTTCAAACCTTTAAACTGAATACATTTTATTGTTTTTTGAAAATATTCACTCATTTTGAATTTGATCCCTGCAACATATTCCTAAAAAGCTGGGACAAGTTCATGTTTCCCACTTTGTTACATCACCTTTCCTTTTCACTAATTGTTGAAGCTTTGGAGCTGGAATTCTTTCACATTCTTGTTTGATGAACAACTTCAGTTGCGCAACAGTCTGGGGGTCTCTGTTGTTGTCATTTGCACTTCATAATGTGTCACACATTTTCATTGAGAGACAGGTCTGGACTGCAGGCAGGCCAGTCTAGTAGCTGCACTCTTTCACTACAAAGCCACACTGTTGTAACAGGTACAGAATGTGTCTTGGTTTCATTGTTTTGCTAAAATAATCAGAGACGCCCCTGAAAAAGATGTGGCTTGATTGTCAGAATGAGTTGCTCCAAAAACTGGATGTACCTTTCAGCATTAATGCTGCCTTCACAGATGACCGTTACCCATGATGCTATGGGCACTAACATATCCCCATACCATCAAAGATACTGGCTTTTGCACTTTGTGCTGGTAACAATCAGGTTTGTCCTTTTGGCCTGGAGGACACCTTGCCATGATTTCCAAAAAGAGTGAAATGTGGACTTGTAAGACCACAGCAGACTTTTCCACTTTACCGCAGTCAGTCTCAGATGCGCTCAGGCCCAGAGAAGCCAGCAGTGGTGGCATTTCTGTCTGTTGTTGATATCTGACTTTGTCTTTGCATGGTAGAGTTTGAACTGTCACTTGTAGATGTAGTGATGAACTGTGTTCACTGACAATGGTTTTCTGAAGTGTTCCTGAGCCCACATGCTAATATCCTTTACACAATGATGTGGGTTTTTAATGCAGCACAGACACAGACACCACACAGCATGCAGGGGTCAAAGGACTGTAGATGATGTAATCCACAAATCCTTAACATCCCATCTTTGCTTGTGAAGGACTGAATCTTTCAGGGGTGCTCCTTTTATACCCAATCATGACACTCACCTGTTTCCAGTGAACCTGTTCACCTGTGGAATGATCCAAACAGCTGTTTTTTCAGCATCACTCAACTTTCCCAGTCTTTTGTTGATCCTGTCCCAGCTTTTTAGGAATGAATCACAGGCATCAAATTCAAGAGTGAATATTAAAAAAAAAAAAAAAAATAAAAAAAAAGAGTTGATCAGTCTGAACAATAAATATCTTGACTTTGTAGTAAATTGAATTGATCATAAGTTAAACAAGATTTGAAAATCATGGTATTCTCTTTTTGTTTACATTTTACACAATGTCCCAACTTCACTAGAATTGGGTCTGTAAAATCCTTAGAGCCTTGTACGCTAACTCCACACTAAAGATGTAACAGAAAAGGGGAAAAATCAGTCAAAGCTTTGTTTTAATCCACTTTCAGGCAACGCCCTGAGATTTCTTTCAGCCTAATCACGATACCAGTAAATAAAAGCTGAATCCAGACAAACCTTTGGATGCTCCATGGGTCCGAAAAAATGAGAGGAAACTAAAGATTATCATCAATCCTTAGCTTGAGAACCCAATCCCTCCCTCCTCTCCCTGCTCTGATTACCTCACAGCGCCATTTGGCGGACCCGTAGGGCTGAACTGAACTGAACAACCCTGTGACCTTTGACCTTTGACCCTCTGACCCACTGACAGACCATCTGTAGCAGATAAAGCTGGTTATGTATGTTAGTGGACATGCAGTCTGCCGACACAGACACCACACAGCATGCAGAGCCGCCGGCCAGCGAGGCTTACTTGGCTGAGAACGTCTTGCTTCTGTTAAAGAAAGAAGAAGAGACAAGTAGGGAAAGAAGGAAAGAAAGAAGGAAGGAAAGAGGGAGGGAAGGAAGATAAGGGGTTAGCTGTTTTAATGGAGGAAGTTTGGTCACAGATTTTATTTCAAAAAAATGTCAAAAAGAGGACAAGAATAACTTCTTTGACCAAGAGAAAGCTTCATTTCTGTATGAGCAGATGGATTAAACTCCAGATCTCATGTTTGTTTCATCAGGTTTAAGTCTGTATACATCTTCCTTTCAAAGCAAATAAAGCGAGCAAACATCTGAAGTCGAACTAAAGCCTTTCTCTCAGGGGAACATTCACTTCACACCAAATTAGGACAAAGTGGAGCTGATCCTTTCTGCATGTGGAAAAAGTTTCCACAATGTTTCTGTTGGTCAGGTTAAAGCTGCTAAAAGTGACGTCCACACCGTGATGAAGATCCTCCATCAGTGTTTGTCTGACCCTAAAAGCTCCTGAATCCAGCTCTGACTGACATCAGTCTCCTCTCCTTATTTGGAGAAAGAAACCTTGAGGGTTTAACTTTGCATCATGCTGCAGATCAGGTCATAAAAACCAGCGCAGACTTCTTTCTATTCTGTGCAGCAAATATAGAAATCATAGCAAGTGTTCAGTTTGACTGACAGCCTGAAGTGTAAGCACACCCAAATGTCTGAGGAAAACTCGTCCCCGAGGAAAACACGTTCCCCCAGAGTCTAACCGAGCGAGCGAGTGAGCAAGCTCACGTTCACGTCTGCCAATCTCTGAATCTCTCCCTGAGCGGCGATGACACATTTCTACGCTCGGTTTAATGGTTTTTCTGCAGGCAGGGCTGACAGCGTGATGTGATGGGCTTTATGTGGCTTTAACAGGTAACACTCAGGGATCTGCTGTCCTGTCTCCTTCACAGATTAGGAAAGAGGAATGAGAGGAATGAGAAAGTCATCTGAGAGGCTGAGGCCTTGTTCACACGTGGCTGGGTACAAAAATGAATATCCTCCCTCATTCTTTTTTAAAAATACTTTCATCCACACCTCATCATTTATAACAAAAAATCACCCACATGTAGCCGAGCAAACCCTTTGATGGGTGAAGTTTACAGCCCTGTCCTCATGAGGCAGGGTAACTATGAAAGCACATGTATTTTTATATGTTTAGACCTGTCATCCACACAAAACTGCAGTTTTACAGCCAAAGTGAAGATTTTGGGAAACTCATGGTTTTGTGTATATGCTGGTAACCAAAGTTTTCACATCTCAAACATCACCGCTTGGGACTAAAAGCTTTTAACATCACATACATGCAACATAATGTGGAACATTCATGTTGCAGGCGTGTTAGTTTTAACATTGCTGCAAACACTTCTTTCAAGCTTAGAATAGACAAAGTGACAGGGATCCATTCTGATTGGCTGGCACAGGTTTAAGGTCTGAAAAACACTGCCACCTATTGGTATGGCATGCTTAGAGTGACACTTTTCCACAGATTTCCCCTGTTATGTGTGGACATTGTTTTTCTAATAAATAATCAGGTGTGGATAAGAGTATTCTAAAACGTCATACGGTTTTGAAGCCAAAAGAACCTGCTAACTGGAGCTGCCATTGGCCGCCAGTGTGCAGCAAGAGACAACGCTGCAAAACATGACTATGATGAAAACATTGCGCCAGGATTTTTCATTTGCTCTTCAATGTAAGTGATTAGACACACGAAGAAAAAAGCAGGAAGAAGTATTTGCATCAATGTTCAAACTAATACACCTGCAGAATTAATGCTCACCATGATGTAACATAAATGTAATGTCAATGGCTTTTTTTGGCACAAGCTGTGACATTCGAGATCCAAAAACTGTTTCCCGGCATATACTGTTACGACCTTAGTTGTAATTTTTTCTTTTTTTGGGGTTATTTGGTTATATGTTGTATTACATTACCGTTATTTGCAGTGCGGTTTTAGTGTATACATGTGTGTGTGTATGCGGGTGCAAGTGTAGGTTCCCAGTGGTGACTAATCTCCCTCAGCTCACCAGCCGATTGGGCACATCAGAGGCAGCACGTCCTTAAAAAGAGAAGCATTGACATCAGCTGACGGCAGGGGAATCCCAAATCTCCCTCACCTCCCAAGAACCCACGTCATGTTTCTGTTGATCCTTTGTTCTGCTGTGTTGCATCAATTTGTTCGTTTTCTGGGTTATGGTAGGGAGGATTCTTTGATTTATGTCACGTTATCTGTTCAGGGTATTTTGTTTCTGTTGATTTGTGCGTTAGGATTTACTTTAACCTATAGATTGGGTTGGTTATGAGTTCTTTTAGTTCAGAGTCACCCTGGGGTATTTTCGGTTGATTATTGAGAATGGGAATTTTGCTTTCCTTTTTTTTCGTTGGCAAATAAATTATAACTTTGAATTTCTTTGAGTTCTCCGAGCCAAAAGGAGACTAAACCCTCTGAAGAAGAAGAAATAAATATTTTTATTTCTCTTTCTACTCTGCTCCACTGGAAATTCTCTACTGTGCAGATTCTGGCTGCACAATGGCGGCTAGAGAAACAGGGTTTTTTGGCTTAAAAAATGTAGAACGGTGACAGGCGGAAGCACGCTGTCCATTCTATATACAGTCATTGGTTTTATTATGTTGTGTCCTGGCCATCCCAAGACAGGGCATAACAATACATAAAAACATGAAACCAGAGTTGTCAGAAATCATTACTTTGGCCGGAGTTTTCAGAAAAGATGACTTTAAGTGATGTAAAACTGCTGTGTCTTGCAGATGACAGGCCTAAACGTATAGAGAAATACATGTGGTTTCCCAGATACTGAGCTATGTGTGGACATGGCCTGAAACAGGGAGAGAGAGAGAGAGAGAGACTGGCTGAGATGCTCACAGATCTCGTTCAGGTCGTCTTCATTTTTCATATAAAGAGGATATTAAGCTGAGAAACATGTGACCCTGGGAACACGGATCCATCCTCCGCTCACATGACCTCCTCGGATGTTTCTCTCTTAAAAACAACATCTCTGTCACGTCAGCGCCTCTTCCCTCAGAACAAAAAGTATCACAGACACACATTTACAGTCTGCTTTGCTCTAACACACTCCCGTGTTGTCATCCTTTCTGCTTCAGAGAGTACGAGCTTTAACGAAGTGCTGATGAGTTCACGTTCCCTGATGGAGCCTTTAACCGCAGCACGCAGAGGGGAACCCTGTGGGTGTGAGGTGCAGCGTCTGTCTCCCATCAGCCACAGAGAATTATGGAGCTGTTGTTTGTTTGCTAATCTGCTCGATGAATAAACCCAACTGTCCCGACAGCAGCCGCATCACTCTGAGCGCTCTCTTTTTTCTTCTTCAGTCTTTAAACTCAGCAGAAGAGGCTCGAAATACACTGAGTGAAGCAGAGAGTGTGAGAGAGGACGAGAGAGGGGTCGCTCTCTGCTTTTGTCGTCAGCTGGAGGAGAAGATTCCACTACAGACAGAACGATGTGAGGATGAGTCATAAAAGGGACATAAACACACACTTATATTCACACATAAACACACACTGATGGATGGCAGGGGCAGGATCACACCGGTCATTTTGGCGCCAGGTGACAGCGTGGAGGCAGAGAGGAAACACGTACATAAAGTCTGCTTCACACGGCGCCAAACGTCGAGCCGTGATGTTAGTCATCACAAAACATGAAGAAGAAAAAGAGAAAAAGGTGTTTGAGGATAAAGAGGTGGGAAGATGATAGTAAGGAGAGAGTTTTGAGGTGAAGAAGAGAGAGAGGAGGCTGAGGATGAGGAGGGTGAGGAGAGTAAAGATAAAGACACAGGAAGAGGAGTCTACATAAAAATAACAAAATGATTCTGAGGATGAAGAGGGAGGAGGAGGAGTTTTAGGATGAGGATGAGGAGGCTGAGATGGGAAAGAAATGAAAAAATGAGGAAGTCAGAAGGGAAGGTTTTAGGATTAAGAAGGAGGAAATGAGTCTGGATGAGAAAGAATGAAAAGGATGAGGAAGTTAGGGAAGAAGGGAAAAAAGTGGGGAAAAGGAGGCATGAAAAGGAGTCTGGGGAGGGATGAAGAAGAAGGAAAAGGAGTTTTAGGAATAGGAAAGAGGAAATGAGTGTGGGAGAGAAGGAGGTAGAAGACAGGGAAAAGGACTGTGAGGATAAGGAAGAAGGAGCAGGAGTCTGAGGAGGAATGAGGAAGAAAAAAAGAAGTTGAAGGATGAAAAAGGAGGAAAAGAATTGTGAGAATGAGGATGAGGAGTCCCAAGAAGAGGAAAAAGGAAAGGAGTGTGAGGATAAGGAAGAAGGAAAAGTGGTGTGAGGAAGAGAAAGAAGGAAAATGATTTTAAGGATTAGGAAAAGGGAGAGCTACTGAAGATAAAGAGAAAGGAAAACAAGTCTGAGGATAAGGAAGCAGGAAAAGTGGTGTGAGAAAATGGAAGAAGGAAATGGAAAGAGTCTCAAAATAAAGAAGATGGAAAATGAATCTGGGGATGAGGAAGAATGAAAAGATTGAGGAAGGTATGGAAGAAGGAAAAAAAGTGGGGAAAAGGAGGCATGAAAAGGAGTCTGGGGAAGGATGAAGGAGGAGGAGGAGAAGGAGTTTTTAGGAAAAGGAGGGAGGAAATGAGTGTGGATGAGGATGAGGTAGAAGACAGGGAAAGGGAAAAAAATTGTGAGGATAAGGAAGAAGGAACAAGAGTCTGAGGAGGAATGAGGAAGAAAAAAAGAAATTGAAGGATGAGAAAGGAGGAAAAGGATTGTGAGAATGAGGATGAGGAGTCCCAAGATGAGGAGGATGGAAAGGAGTGTGACGATTAGGAGGAAGCAGTGGGGTCTGAACATAAAGAAGACGGAAAAGGAGTCTGAAGATGAAGAAGACCGCAAAGGGGACTGAGGATGAGGAAAAAGGAAAATGGGTCTGAGGATGAGGAAGAAGAAGGAAAAGGGGCCAAAGGATGAGAATGGAGGGGATTATGAGAATAAGGATGAGGAAGAGGAGTCCAAAGAGAAGGATGATGAAGGAGTGTAATGATAAAGAAGGAGGGAAAGAACTTTGAGAATGAGGGAAGGGGAAAGGATTCTGAAGATGAGGGCAAAGGAAAAGGGTCTTGTAAGGATGAGAAAGAAGGAAAAGGACATTGAGAAAAATCAAGAAGGAAAAAGAGTCTGAAGGATGAGATGAGAAAGGAGTTAAAGGATGAGAAAAGAGAAAAAAAGATTGTAAGAATAAGGATGAGGGAAATGGAAAGGAGTGTGATGATAAGGGAGGAGAAGGAGGAAAAGGACTTTCAGGATGAGGAAAAAGGAAAGGTGTCCGAGGTTGAAGAGGAAGGAAAAAGATGGTGAGGATGAGTAAGAAGGAAATGGGGCCCGAAGATGAAGAAAAAAAGAAAAATGAATCTGAGGATGAGGAAAGGAGGAAAAGGATTGCAATGATAAGAAGAAAAGGAGTCCAAAGATAAGGAAGACAGAAAGGAGTGTGATGATAGAGAAGGAGGAAAAGGACTTTGAGGATGAGGTAAAAGGAAAGAAGTCAAAAGATGAGAAAGAAGGAAAATAATTGTGAGAATGAGGAAGAAGGAAAAAGAGTTAAAGGATGAGAATGGAGGTAAAGGATTGTGAGAATGAGGATAAGGAAGAGGAGTCCAAAGATGAGGAAGATGGAAAGGTGATGATAAGGGGGGAGAAAGAGGAAAAGGACTTCAAGGATGAGGAAGAGGAAAGGAGTCTGAATATGGGGAAGAAGGAAAAGACATTTAAAAAAGGGGGAAAAGGTAAGGAGCTAAAGGATAAGGAAGATAGAAAAGGATTGTGAGGATGAGGAAGAAGGACAAGGAGTCTGATTATGAGGAAGAAGGAAAAGGGGTTAAAGGATGAGAAAGGAGGAAAAGGATTGTGAGAATGAGGATGAGGAAGAGGAGTCCAAAGATGAGGAAGATGGAAAGGAGTGTGAGGATTAGGAAGAAGCAGTAGGGTCTGAAGATGAAGAAGATGGAAAAGGAGTCTGATGATACGGGGGGAGAATGAGCAAAAAGACTTTGAGGATGAGGAAAAAGGAAAGGAGTCCGAAGTTGAGGAAAAAGGAAAAGGATCGTGAGGATGAATAAGGAGGAAATGGGGCCTGAAGATGAAGAAAAAGGAAAAGGAATCTGAGGATGAGGAAGGGGGAAAAGGATTGCAATGATAAGAAGGAAAGGAGTCTGAAGATGAGGAGGATGGAAATGGATTTTGAAGATGAGGAAAAAAGGAAAAGAGTCTAAAGATTGGAAAGGATTGTGAGGATGATGAAGAAGGAAATAGGGTCTGAAGATGAAAGAATTTGAGGAATAGTAAGAAGGAAATAGGGTCTGAAGATGAAGGAGTTTGAGGAGAAAGAAAAAGACTCTGAGGATAAGGAAGAAGGAAAAGGATTTTATGGATGAGGAAGAAGGAAAGGGGTCTGACAATATGGGAGAGGGAATGAGTCAGAGGATGAGAAGGGACTTAAGAAAAAGTGCGTCTAAACCTTTGTTGTGTCCTATCGATCTGCTCGTTTAGTTGACGTTGGCTTTCTCTCACACATTCCTAAACACTCACAGTGTCATTTGGGCCAAATTCACCTCTTTTTAATTTCCTTAGAGATCTGACTGCAGCACTGTTCTTTAAATCTTTAGAGTCCAATTCTGCTGAAACAATGAAGAGAATCAAATAAAAATGGAAAAAGAGCATCCTCTGGCTGATGTCAGCATTTCACTGACCATAAATATTCAAAACTCCTCACAGCCAACAGGACGATAACTTCAGCAGGTGAGTTTAATGCCTCAGCTCTCATTTAAAGGCTGCCTTCATACTACGAGACAGTGGGATGAAGAGGAAATATAAAACAGTTCAAACACTGAGACATGGACCCAAACCTCCTCCTAAAGCTGAGGGTTTGTGTGTGAAAGTTAGGAGACAGAGAGAGAAAGACATTAAAGCCGAGGGGAGAACAGAGTCTGTCTCAGCTGCAGTCGCTCCGTCTGCTGACGTCAGGTGCCAAAGTTGATGCCGAGGGTGTGTCTCCACCACAGCCTCCGTCTGAAGCTGCGGGCTGTGACTAAGCACCTCAGTGACTGATATTTCACTGAACGAGAGGATCTCAGCGAGCCCCTGATAACGTCACGCCACGTTAGCGCCTGCATGAGCACGGGCGGCAGAATAAGAGTGGGACAGAGAATCCATCAGATAATGTGACAGGAAGAAGAAGAAGAAGAAAAAGGAGGAGAGCAGGTGAAGGATGAGAGCTCTGTGACTCTCTCTCCTCTCTCTCTCCCTCAGACTCACCTGCTCAGGGTTATATTTGGAGAGGACTCCTTCACCGTGAAACTCCTCCAGCACATCCTTCAACTTCTTTGTGGAGTCTGAGGGGAGACAGAGAAGAAGAAAAAGAAATGTCATCACCAGAGTACCTGCTCCTCTTTACCTCAGGTGACCAAACGTCCTCTTTTACTCAGATCTGTCCTCCTTTTTGGTGGTGAAATTATACCTGAGGGATTTATAAAATTCCCCAAAATGTTGTTGTTGTTTTTGTTTTTTTTTAATTGCTCCACAGACCATTGATATCTATACAAAAGTAAAGCTGCACTGAGCGACTGGCATTATTCTGATGCACCAACCTGTCAAGATGTTGAGCAGGAAAACATGAAACTGACTGTTTGTGCTGCACTCTCAGAGACAAAATGCTGAAGTAAAAATGCTCTTTTACAGACCAAATATATGCTTATGCATACGCATACTTGAAACAATTACTTGTCAAATTTTCATCCTCATATCATTTAAGACGTTTGAATTATCCTTTTTTTGTTGTACCCAGATTCCCATGATTGGAATAATCTTCCCCCCTCTCTAAGAGCCATCTCAGTCTTTCATATTTTTAAGCTGAACTTGGTTGTTCTTGTTTTGAGCTATTTGTTTTGTATCATTTATCCATTTATTTTTATATCTCGCTGATCTATGTTTGTTTATATATGTGTGTGTGCATGAACAGACTTATAAACAAGTCAATTTATCAGATGTTTGAGTAAGTGAGTGGACTTGGGTGTGAAGGTGGTGATGAAGATGAATTTTTTTTTTTTTTTTTTGCTGCTGTCACTGTTCATTGTATTTTTTATGTTTTTGGTATTTGTGAGACCCCCTTAATAACCAGGTGCTGCATCTCAAGGGGCTTTTCCCTCACCTCAAAATTTAGATTAAAGTTCAACTGGGATTTTGAGGCATTATTTTTTTCCCCAAGAGAATATATAAATGTATTCTCTTTTTATTCAAGCATGTGCTGAGGCATTATCATGGAAGCCCATTTCAAAAGCCAGGTCAAAAAAAAGAGAGGGAAACTTGGCATTGTTGACATTCTTTTTTTTCCCCCATACATGTAAAATTTGCAATTTAAAGTCAAAATTCTAAGATAAAAAGTCAAAATTCTGGTATAGACAGTCAAAATTGCAGGACAAGTGAGTCAAACCTAGAGATAAAGTAAAAAACAAAAAACTTGGCTTTGTTGAAAAATCATCTTGGCCCATATTAAGTCAAAATTTAAGATTACGATTCAAAATTCAGAAAAAAAAGAGTGGAAATTTTGGGGTAAAAGTTGAAAGTGAAAGATAATAAAGTCAAAATCTTGAGAAAGTTAAGCAAAAATGATGAGTGAAGAAATGTTAGAATTTTACCATAAATCAAAATTCTGACGTATAAAGTTGACATTTGACTTCTTCTGTCATGGATTTGATTTTTTTTATCTCAAAATTTGAACTTAATATGAGCAAGAAAAAAAAATTGTCTTAGTTGACTAATTTTTGGCCCATGTTAAGTCAACATTTGAAATAAAATAAGTCGTGATTTCACCTTTTAATCTCATTGGTTAGACTTTTGTCTCATAATTTCTACCTAATATGGGCAAAAATAGAAGAAAAAAATCTCAATCTTAACTGGTAGAAATGGGCGTCTATACATTATTTACATTATAGAAACTCCAAAGCAGCGTTTAAAATTAATTTTTGGGGTAGAAAGATACTCTGTGGTCTTTGAGTATCTTTGGGTATTTTTGCAAGATCTCAAAGAGACAGTTCTGGGTTTTCAGAATATGGTCACCCTACTTTAACCCCTTAAACCACCTGACACTGCTCCTGCATGCAGGTGACTGGATGTGTTGTTGGGAGCTTGCACAGGGGCTTCATGTTTACTGAACACAAGTATTTCAGCAGCAATAAGACAGAACCTGTGTTGTCCCTCAGTTCATACGTGCAGGTTTGCTGCAGAGACGACAGCAGGCTGATCCAGAAGGTCGTTTGTTCAGAGTTATTCAGTTCATGGAGTCATTCTTGGAGCTTTTAGCTTTCTTCGAGCAACACAGAAAAATCCACTCAGCTGCCCTCACATGTAGAGTCTCACTCTGCAGTTAACAGCCAATAAGAAGCTTAGATGGACGGTCTGAGGGTGATCTTGCTTCTATCCAAATATGGTCATTTCTGTTCCACATACACACATTCAAAAAGCTAATGTGGAGGCTTTGAAGGAAGCTGATAAACCCATATTTATGTATTTTTCTGAGTCTCTACAAAGAAACTGAAGTCTAATGAAGTCTCTATGTTTTATTATTAGTAAAATTGTCACATTAGACTTACTATAAACCACATTCAGCTGACAAGACAAGAAAAAGTCTTATTTTAGGATATCAGATGAAGAAAATGACAACTGAAGTATTTAATAATCTGCCAATGGAGTAAGAAAAATTGCTCAAACAAAAATGTCTCAATGCAAGGAAGCGCACAAAGATATCCTTATCTCCATGTCAGAATATCTACTTTTAATTAACAATCCAGGCCTCATTTTTGTCTTTGAACATTTTGAATCAAGACTTCTTTATGGACTGTCATATGATTGTGACTCATATTCAGTCTAACAAGAATAATTTAACATAAAGATTTACACAAACACATTTTCACTCTCAAGCACTGGAAAAAAGGCCACTCCAAAGATAAGCAAAATGAAAATTAAAGCTGGACTTTTTTTTCTTGTAATAAGCAAAGAAAATAAATAAAAATCTGCCTATGGAACATGTGAAAATTGTCTTGGTAAGATCATTTGAAATAAGACATTAGTTTTTAGCTTTTTGTGTAAAAACCAACATTAAAAAAAATAAGTAAAAAAAAAACAACTCTCAATTTTCAATGAAAAGTATTTACACTCTCATGAGGTGATTTTTCACAGAAGTTTTAATGACGAAAGTTTATCACAAAAGTGCTATAGAAACACATTTTTTGCTAAAACGCATCACCAGATGTGAATATCAGATGCTTCTGTTAACTCCTTAGTTCCTTCACAGAAGCCTATGGTCCCAGCCACACATGAAGACTCTACTGTTC
>RPOG01002729.1:68250-82663 GCA_008086565.1 Thalassoma bifasciatum
AAGATAATGACCCCAAACATTCAGCCACACTCTGTCAGGGTTGGGGATGAGTATTAATAAGATTATACTGATACTAATAACAGTGCTGCTCATGGATCCAATTCTTTATCTCATCCCTCATTAGTTCCTCCTGTGAATTTTCTGTGCACAAAAAGTAACAAAGTTGAAGGTTTTGCCAACGATTTACTGAGTTGTAAGTAAATAAATATTGAAACTCACTGAATTCTGATTGACTTGTAACAAGGGGGAAAAAATCTGCCAGTGGGGTAAGAAAAAAAGTTTGTTGTATCAAGACATTATTACACTTAAAAAAAAAAAACCCACTGACAGAATTTTTTCCTAGTTAAAAGCAAATCAGACATAATTTATTTCATTTGATATCTTGAAATAAGACATTTTCTTAACTGGTCTGGTAAATGTGACTCATATGAAATCTAAAAAGACATTTTCTGCTAAAACTAAGACAAACACTTGCTTAGATAAAAGTTTTTTGCAGTGTCACAGTGGCTGCATTGTCTGAAGCTCGCCAAACACATGACACTGTCTGTGATTAACCCTGTGTGCCAACAAATGTGTGAACATGTTTGTGATGTTTTCACCTTTGGCAAGTGGTTTTAACGTTTAAAGGACTTGGAAACTCAGTGACTTTTCAACATCCTGTTATAGATATTATCTTTTCTTGTGTGAAGTAAAACCTCCTTTAAGACAACTATTTACACTTTAAGAGGACTTCAAATGTGTAAAAGAAACTTAATGTTTGACTACAAGGTATTTCATTTATAGCTTCTACATGAACTACAAGTTTCACCTCCCAAAAGCACCAACATGATTCAAAATCATTTTCTTTAACCTGTTGGAGAATCTGTTTGGTTTGGTTTCATTAAATTACCTTATCTAAAAGAGAAACTGTCTGGTTCTGATTTGCTGCTTTGTAAATAAGTTAACATAAGATAAGACATTTATTCATCCCAAGAGCTGCTGCTGCAACAAATTGCCACTGAGCAGAGGTGTGGACTCGGACTTGAGTCAGACTCGAGTCACAATTTTAATGACTTTAGACTCGACTCAAAAATATCATCAAAGACTTCCGACTCAACTTGGACTTTGACATCAATGACTCGGGACTTGACTCGGACTTCAGTTCAATGACTTGAAAATACTTGAGATTTGCAGTGAGTGTGTTGAGTGAACTGTGCCCCCATTCAGAATATTCAACTGATGTGACCATTATTCTGTCATTTTCATTGAATGCATCCATTAACGTCAATCAGGTAACGTGCCCCGACACATCTGTTCTGAATGCCACTCCTAAACGGTTCGCACAATCAAAAAACTTCCAACGGTTTCTGAAAGCTGAGACATTGCTCTTTCGGCCAATATGTGGTTATTATGGTAATTTCACTCAGGCGTTTAAGGAAACCCGCAAATAAACACACAGACCGCGGAGCAAATGGATGAAAGGGAGACACGGAGAAAAGAGAGCGAAGTTCGTCCAAAAATGCCAAAAAAGAAGATCCTTTTGGGTTAAAAAAAACTCCACTGAAGTTTCTGCATGACTTTGAGACAAAGAAGCGTCATTGAGAGCAACTTCTCAGAAAAGATAACGTTAGATGGGATGAACTTCAGGATCAATGAAGCTCTCTCTGTCTAGTTATTATTTCCTTTTATGCATAATTTGATGCTTGAATTGTGCAGTGAATCTTTGCGAATGATATAGCGAGTCTTATTTGTACATTATGAATGAATCTCATTGTTGATGTTATGCAGTAACCGCTTTAGAACGCGATAACGCCCCCACTGTGTACTGTAAACCAGAATGTGTGTGTGACGCCTTGCGGGCAAAAGAGCACATGAAGTCTTTCTTCGGTCTCAGAAATGTGTTTCCAGTCTTATTTTTGCTGTGTGAGTGTTATTTGAGGCTTGAATGGTTGCTAATCTTTATAAATACTGTACCATTCCTTGTTTGTACTGTACAATAGGCATGAGTAGCTGAATATCTTTCCTTAACTTCCAGATAAAGTTTTTCCGTCAAGAAGAAGAGAAAAAAATCCCTCGGTGACTTTTGTGCAAAGATCTAAGATCCTGGAGGATCCAGTGATGCTGTCAATACCTCTTTTTATACAGAAAAAGAGAAAAAATCTCATAAACGTCAGTGTACATTTGTTTGTTAATGTTCCAATTTTCAGCTCATCCTGTAAAATTCCTTCAATCTGTTAGTTTAAAGTGTTTTTTCTTCACTAAACCTCTAACATCTAATTCTCTGTTTGTGTTTTCTTTAGTTTAAAGTGTTTTTCTCTCACATAATATGCAGTAAATTGGAAAGGACACCAGATATTGAAAATTTAAGTATTCCAGAAAAAATGGGCCCAAGCACTGACTGGCAGGACCTTTTTTGACCATTTTATGGTCAAGATAAGCAAAATAGTCCAGGTAGGCATTTTAGACTTGAGACTTACTTGAGACTTGCCATACAATGACTTTCTCCCACCTCTGCCACAGTGGCGCTAAAAAAAGTAGAAGTAGGTTTTAATTTTGATTAATTAATAAATAATCAATTAATTAATTAAAAAGAGACAACAGTTTGTCCATAATTCTTTTTTTTTTTTTTTGACCAGTACTTATATAGAGCTTTTTTGGTCTTTCTGACCACTCAAAGCACTTTACACTGCTAGTCTCTTTCACCCATCCACATTCACACACCAATGGCTGAGACTGCTAATCAGACTGCCACCAGCTGAGGCTAACACATTCATCCCCATCCACACTCCACTGAACATCAGTGGAAGCAATTTGGGGTTCCAATTCTCTTTTGAACCTTCACCTCCACAGGGTCCAGGACTGAACTGGATTTCTTCACCCGTCTGTTCAAGCTCACTGTCCTGTATCCTGGATATTTGCAGTGTTGAAACTGTACTGGCAAAAACTCATTTAATAAAGAAATAATTGCTAAACATGCATCATATCTAAATGTTTCACTCAATTAATCACCAGCATAATCAAATAATGATAAGATTACCAAATGAATCTATTTGTGCAGCTCCATGTTTAAAAGCGAAGTTTGACTATGCAAAATTAACATTGTAGATATCAACCACATATTTCTGACCAGTTGTAATTACATTTCGCCTGGTCAAAATGAACATTTCAGATAACCGCTGAAACATTCTGCCTATCCACATTTGTCATTTCAAATATCTACAATGTCATTTTTACTAAGCAGAATATGTCACTTTTGCCTTTCATGTGAATGGGGTTTCTCATTCAAGGCATCTACTACGTCATTTTGGATAGCCAAAATGTGAATTATAGATATCTTCAAATTAATTGTATATATGTGTAATTCCAATTCAAGATAACTCTAAATACATCTCGCCTTGTCAAAACTAAAGTTGGATATCTGAAAAATGTGAATCAAAGATTTCTGTAATTCTAATTCTGCCTCGTCCAAATATATTTACATGTATCTGCTGCTGACTGAAGAGCACGATTGTAATGCCACATCATGGGACGTCGATGTAAGGCTGTAATGTAAATAACCGATAAAGGAATCGATAAGCAAAAAGGCTATCGATGTTGATGGATTGAGCCATTTCTGATCGATTCTTCACAGGAACTAGTTCTCAATACCCATCCTAAGTCAGGGTGACCCAGACAAAAAAAGAGGAAGGTTTTCTTCTAAATATGGTTTGTCGCTTCGGTCTCCAATCAATCTTGTGTGGGATGAATTTGATAGATCAGTCAGAAAAGCACATCCCACAAATCAGCGGTCTCTTATTGCAAATGAAACTATGATCTTTTATGGTACAAATATGATCTTGCTTCCAAGGTTTTGGCCTGTATCTTTAAATGTGTCGAGGACACTGTGCTGTCTGTGTTAGAGTTAATGAAACTTCAGCAGATGAAGGAGGAAACCTCAGCCTTGACCAGGTAAAATCAGCCTTAACCCAGATCTGTCAGAGTTAACAGGAAATCAATATCTGTCCTACTAAGAGTGCAAACCACACAGCACACTGCTCAGTCAGTCTCAGTAGTTTGTGGACAGGATGAGAGTTTGTTTGCATGTTGAAAATATAAAGAAGACAAATAACCCTCAAAAGGTCAGAGATGAGGTTTTTGACTCCATATTTCTGATTAAATCTACAGGTGAACAGTACACGTGGAGGAAAGCTGCAGAAACCACAGAGGTAGACTCTCTCCGTCCAGCTCACATCATAGTTTGCATAAACTAATAATCAGAGCTGATTGCTTGTTGTGGTTTTACCTCACTGGGGTCTATAAAAAACAATTATTCATAATGATCCTGTTTACTGAGCAGCTCGCGTGACTCCATTCATCTCCCAGAATCCAGCAGGAACCAGCGGACAGACGCTCTTTTGACTAACAAATGCTCGTGAGGGGAGAGATAAGCATCCAGCGGCTGATGAGAGGCAGAGTGACACAGATTACAGACGAGCTGCTCATGTTCCTGTTTACCTTTCGATTCACAAAGATTTAACGACTGAACCTCGACAGAGGAGCCACAAATGTCACCGTCACTGCATCAGTGCACTAACACACAGGGTGAACCGTGGAGATCAACCTGGAGAGATGGAAATGACACCTGCTGATTTGAATAAGTCATTCTGGCAGGAAGATGAGCATTATCATACAGCAACACAAAAGCATGACACCTGATCACTGAGGGGTCAAACTGTTAAATCCTCATTAAAGCATCTTTCCTGGAGGCCAAAAGCTGCTCAGTCATGAAGCCTGTGTGGCCTTAAACCTTCCAAAGCTCAACAACAATCAGACAGAGGATGTTATTTTTGGACCTGATGGAGGCTCAAACAGCTTAGACATGACCGTGCCCCTATGGAGCTCCATGATGGAGAAATGACAGAGACTCACACATCACACCCTCTGCTGCAGGTGTGACCCTTTCAAGCTGGAGAGGAAATGTAACTATTCCTGAAAGAAGAGAAGACAAGTATTTGTGGCATGATTTGAGTCTTTAACCTCTTGCCTTCTACAGCAGGCCATTTTCCATTCCTCTGACGTCATCAAAGTATAAACAATAACGTCTTTGTCAAACATCAGACTGCTATCCCGGGAAAGTTTAGATTCTTTACATTTCAGCCACTAACTTTGCTTTACAGTTTACTTGACTGAAAAAATTTAATTAGTGAAAGAATCACTCAGATGGCGATCAAAACATCTGCAACATCCTACCTGTTTGAGTCATTACATCAAGTCCGTAGCCCACACCCTGAATATTCACTCTCCTTTCCACCAGAGGAATCCAGAGTTCAAACATATCAAAAGTGTTGTTTTATCAAATTATTCCAAGTGGTGAAATTTCTCCCGTAAAGTTCATTGTTTGTCTGTCTGTCTTGTCCGTTCTCATCAATAACAGCAGCTTCACAGTCTTAGAGCATTTCCTCCTCAATGTGAATCCGACAAAGTTTGGCATATCATATTTCCTTAGACTTCTGGCTACAAGACAAATGTGTCCCCATCTCGGAGTTCTGATGCCAGGAGAGCCTTATTTATACAACAACTGCTCTCTGCTTTGCTGGCCAATAGGATGTGCAAAGCCCCTCTAACAGGCTCGTTTCTCAGCTATCGGCCCTGCCAATCACACATTCGGTAACCAATAGCCTTAAAGTTCACACAAAGCCTGCTGTAGCTAGTTAGGTCGTCTAAAAGACCTCCCCTTCACCGTGCGTTTTTATATGTATTCATGTGCATGACAGGAGAGGTACAACACGTGACTGGAAGCTACAACTTCAGGATATTTGGCAAACCTTTTCACAGAGAAAGCAAAGTTGACTACAAAGAGGACCTTGAGCACTGATACAGCTGGATTGTTTTGTGCGAAGTCATCAGACTTGTGCATGGAAAACGAGAATGGTCTGCTGGTGTTGGTCACCTGAGACTAAAAATCTCTTCAAGTATTACCTAGAAAGCACAAATTTCACCCATATGTAGGTGACAGTGTAGAAGTGATGTGGTGGATGTCTTATGTCTCGCATGAAGCATCTTCAAGTTCATGATGTTCAATAATTGGTTATAAAAACATTAAAGAGGAAAAAAGGTGTTTCAGCTACATTAATCCTGATATGGACTTTAGCCAAAAACATGAAATTTTCTGAAAATAGAGACTTGAATCTTTCAAATGAGGTGTCACTGATGGATTCTGACCTTATGGTTCTACAGTTATAAGCTCTGAAACAGCATGGTAAATAGGCCAGAATTAGGTGGGAGCTAAGAGGTTACATGATTTTATGTTAAATTCTAATTTTCAAAGACTAAATTTTGGGTTTTCATCACCTGTAAGCCAAAATCATCAATATTTCAAGAGATAAAAGCTTAAAATAATTTACTCTATGTATAATGAATATACATAATGTCTGGGTTTCACTTTCTGAACTGACCATCCAAAAATATTTAAGTTTTTGAGATGTACTTGTATATGAAAATAGAGTTTCTTTGTGGATTTTTTAACTAGTGTTTAACTATTTGAGTTCACTGGTCGGCTTTTTGGAATCTGATTTTTCATTATAACGATCTGAAAATGAGTCATTTTGGAAGCTGCTCCTGTTGGTGAGGTTAGTTTGGGTGAATCTGCTTTGAGTTTCACTTTGTTCACCTGCAGCATGAGGATATGATGCAGTGTGGAGTTATACCCACAGTCAGCGGTTACAGACATTATGAATAAGTATGTGAACAGAGTCAGTGTGTGGCTGAGGATCTGGTTTCGTTTTGTAGGTCGCACTGAAGAGTATCTGAAGTGAAAAATCTTCTTTCATGAGTCTGTAAACTCCTCGTGGAGCATCATTTCACTGCTCAAGTCCTCTTTTGAATCTGAGTTGCATAAAACCTTCGAGAGGCGATAGACCACATTATTTTGTTTTGCAAACAAGCTGCATCAGCTGCACACACCCTAACACGCTCAAACACACACACACACACACACACACACACACACACACACACACACACACACACACACACACACACACACACACAGTGTATTGTTCAAGGATGCAGATTCAGCTTCTGCACCTCGACCTCCCACGCACTCATGAAACAGGAACAAACAGTGGTGAAATACTCACACTCGCTGTATTTCTGCAGCTGTCCGAACTCTGCTGGGCTCAGGCAGACCCAGCTCCCGTCCCCCATGCTGCCCAGAGCCAGAAGAGGCTTCTCTGAGACTGAGTCTGTGGTCCTGGAGTACCGCTCTGAAAGGAGTGATGGTTATCCTTGAGTCAGGCCGTGAAATAAAACCATCCTGAAGAGTTTCTGTGGTGTCATCCCAGCCTCAGGCAGCAGGCCGACAGGAGGCAGATCGTCCAGTCGATAAAAGCTCAAATTGGTTTTAACTTTTTAGCTGAAGCAGAGCGTCCTGAAGATGGCTTGGGTCCACCAGAAACCAGAAGTTTTCACCTCACTGAGAATGGGGAACCTTAAAAGTGTTTGGCAGTTTGTGATGAGGATGGCGCGAGGTTTCACGTTTTGTTCAGAATAGAAACACCTTCTGTGACCTGAAAGAGAGGAAACAGAGCAGAGGAGGGAAGAAACATTAATCTTTGAGATGAGTAGCTTCTTCTGGACTGTATGTAAAAAGTAAACAGACTGAGAAGATTCAGAGTCGAGACAGAAAATGACAAGAGGTGGTGTCCGAGGATGACAGTGAGATGTGAACAGAATGAGATTTACAGCAGAGACGGAGAAAACATGGAGGAGACACGGAGTGACGGGGAAATGGTCTGCTAATAAACGCTGCTGACAGGCGAGAGGTCGTTTATCTCTATTTACAGATTCATAAAAATGTAGACAGGCGAGAGATTTTTGTCCGAGTACAGACAAATCAGGTGTCAGCTGGAAAAACAGTCTGTATGGAAAGCAAAGCAGGAGAAACACAATCTAACAAACAAAAACTGTCTCCAAGTTTAGTCAAATATGCAAGTGTTATTATCACAAAACTATGAGATAAAACCAAACCCTGGAAAAATATGTCATTTTTTTATGGCAGGATCAAGATATGGCATTTATCATGTTTGTTTATAAGACAGTTATGAGAACATTTTGATTGAAATATTTCTGATCCTGCATTCTGAACCATTTAATGCATCAACTTTTGTATTTCCTTCACCATTTCATAACTTTTATTCAGGCTTTTGTCCTCTCATGTGTGTTTTTATGAAGTGGCCTTTGTACAATCCAAATTTTTGTGAGATGTTATTAGATATATTCAGGTTTTTTCAAGCAACTGACAGAAACTGTAAATGTATACAAATAGAACGTGAATAATTTCAGTTGCAAAATTAATATATTTTAAAATAAACAAAACAGACAGCAGGCCACAATTGGCCCCCAGGCCTTAGTTTGAACATCCCTGCTGTAGATGATTAATTGCCCAGCTAGAGCTCAGCAACTAATTGCAAATTTGATTAAATCACAGTACAGCCTGCTGCAATGTTCTTATCACGGACAGTGTAATATTTCTCTACCTCAAATGTGACAGAATACCAGATAGACCTTTTTTGCCATTATTGTTTTATGCTCAACACCAGCATTGAGCAACCCTCCTCAACCAAACAGCAAAACTGTTGAAAACTGCCTTTGCAAGAGAAACAATCTAAGTAGTGAAAAGTGGCAAAAAGAGAAATAAAAATATCTATTTCTTCTTCTTTCTGAGGTTTAGTCTCTCTTTGGCGCTCTTTCCCGAAGTTTCTTATATCCCCCATAAAAACTACTCACGAACGGCAGCTCTCAACCTGTCAAGCTGTCATAAAATTAAACTTATACCTCGGTTTTTAACGTCCAATAACTTTAAAAAAAAAAAAACTCCTCAGTAAAAAAAAGACTTGAACACACTGCAGTCAAGTTACATCTTCATACCAAAGTTTTCCTGACTCATATCCAGAATGCATGGGGAGGCGGGGCTTATGACCTATACTGCAGCCAGACACCAGGGTGAAGCTTCAGTTAGAGCTGAACGTCATTATGTCCACTCATTATACAGTCTATGCTAAAAACACACAGACATAATAGATGATACAAAATTTTGGACAGGAGAAGCAGCAAACAGACAGTGCCAGCATCCTCCCCCTCTCCTATCAAAGGACACAATCAACAATTTTGTGGGGTATAAAGAAAAGTAATAGAGCCCGACCAATATGGGATTTTTGAAGCCGATGCCGATCCAATCCAATACAGGGGGCAAAACTCAACTCAACTCAGCTTTATTTATAGAGCACTTCAAAAACAACCACAGCTGAAGACAAAGTGCTGTACACATATGGACAGAACATTGAAGCAAAGATAAAAATCAGATATAAACACTCATTGTTTCATTGTTTCGTTGTTCCTAAAGACAAATTTAAGAACAATAAAAACAATAAGTAAAACAATAACTAAAAAAACCCATAAAACACTAAAACAGAGTCGAGTCTCATGGTGGGTTAAAAGCCAAGGAATAAAAGTGGGTTTTAAGACGAGTTTTAAAAACAGACAGTGAGATGGATAGTCTGATGTGAATGGGCAGATCATTCCACAATTTAGGGGCAACAACAGAAAAAGCTCTGTCCCCTCTGAGCTTCCTGAGCTTTGGACCTCGGTACCTCAAGGAGCAGGAGGTCAGCTGACCTGAGGCACCGAGCAGGAGTGTAGGGGTGGAGGAGCTCGGACAGGTAAGGTGGGGCCAGACCATTAAAAGATTTAAAAACAAATACACAAAAGAAAGTCGATATTCAATTTATTGGCCAATATCCCACATATCTGCTAAAATATAAAATAAGAACATTGATATACACAGGATATATACTGTAAATGAACACAAATGTTCTACTCGCCCCAAAACATGATTTTGGGTATGACATAGTGACCTTAAAATGCCATATTATAGTTTTTTATTCAAAAAGGATGGACTTGTGTATTGACAGGGGCATTTGTCTCTGTTTATTTTGCAAAAAAATGCATCTTACACGACATTAGAACGCCATATTATAGTCTTACATTAGGTAATGGTGGAAGTGTGATTTAACAGTAGCATTTATCATTGGCAGAGAGCAGCATGCAGCCTGACACAGACACACAGGAGCAGGAACGACACAATCTCCACACAGAATAAAACAAAAAAAGTTTATGCATGGTCTACATAGTGGCTGATGTCGATTAATATGTGACATGCTATAATCAGCCCAACTAATCGGCCCCACAGATATTTCGGTCGGGCTCTAATAACCAGTAGTGTCACATATTACTGTTGGCAGGGAGTAATAAGTAAAGTAATATTACTTTTAAAAAGGGTAATGAGTAATATTCCTTTTTTTGTAACGGGGCCAACACTGCTGACAACGAGCTGAAAATATACATTACAAATTTAAACTAAAAAAGAGCATAACCCTTAAAGTTTTCATTCTCACAGCATGAATCAGTTTGTCAAAGTAAATCAGAGCTCTTACTCTCAGGTTAAACATCCTCCCTCTCTCTCTCTCTCTCTTTCTCTCTCTCTCTCTCCTGGACGACATGAAGACAGCTGCTGGCACGCACTAATGTGCAGCACATGTTTTAGTGATGTTCCTAACACGGAGGGAACAATGGGGGGTTGGGGGGGGGTTCTATATGTAAACGCTGTGAGCTCCTGTCAGAGGCACAGAGAGAGGAGCACGTGCAGAGCGGCCGTACGGGGGCCTCCCCTCTGCGCCGAGAGGGATTCTGTTTTGCTCATGAGGTTGCCCGGCAACTCTGACGTCACTGCGAGCACGACAAAGAGAAGCTCGGCGACAGCAAAGCAGAGAAGGAAGCAGACAGAGAGAGAGAGAGAGAGAGAGAGAGAGAGAGAGAGAGAGCTGCAGGAACAATGGACAGATGTAACTACATGATATGCATCAATGTGTGTGTGCCTGTTTGCGCCACAAACCACACAGAGGCTTCTTTCCGTTTCCACCAGCTGCAGTTTGCAGCTCTGAAAAGATGCATTCAGTAAAGCTGTGTAATAGGATTCATTTATCACTTAAAGGATATCCACTTAGGGAAAATACAATACAGAGCGGGAAACGATTGTCTTTGCACTCACAGGACTCGGTTAAGGAGTAGAAAATGTGATGCACATCATGCAGTAGTGACATTTAGAGACACCAAACTGTTGATACAGTTATAACCGCAGGAAATCCTGTCTCGTGCTGCGATATGAAAACCCAGACACTGATAGTCAGCAGAGGAGTGATGGAGACGTTCAGATCAAGTTGAAGATAGCGGTCTGTGAACATGTCATTGGAGAAAAGTCCAGTTTCTGAAGCTAAACCTGCTTCTCAGACAGTACAGTGTGTCTTCTCTTTGTTCTCTGGATTTCTTCTCCTTAAACCTTTTCTGTTCAGGACATTTCATAAAGATGGAAACAAAGAGGAGAGAGTGGGGTGACCCAGTGACAAAAGGCCAATGCACACTGAGCTGAATCTGAGCTCTAAGGCCCCGTTTACACAACGTTTACGCGACGTTTCACAGCGTTTCACAGGGTTTCACAGGGTTTCACCCTGAAACGCATGAAAACGCAATTAAAAAAATCTTTGTCCACACAGAAACGCTGAGGGACTTGAAACACTGTTGTACGCATGTCAGGCCTGAAGATGGAAATTTAACTGTAGAAGCCGTATACACCACAACAGTATAGAGGCTGGAGAAGAGGTGAGCAGGTCATCTGAAGTTTATATCAAAAACTTATTAACGTGCAATAAATGCATGTTTTGGTAGAAGTCTGTCAGTAGATTCAGCAGCAGAAGAATGTAACTGAAGGTCACTGTAGTTGTTGTTCTTAGGTTCGTGCCTGGCACAGTGGAGGCTTATTGCGCATGCATAGAGCTGAACATGATGTTAGCGTTTCCAGGTTTTCCCCTTTTTAGTGTTTACACAGAGGCGGTGAAAACGGCATTATCGAAAAATTCCACTCTGCAGTGCGTTTTCAAAAGTTTGCGTTTTCCGGTCGGCAAAATTGTTGTTTCCGTGTAAACGGGAGGCTGAAACACTTTTGCGTTTCTCCCGAAAACCGTTGTTGTATAAACAGGGCCTGAGCTCGGCTCTTCTCACAGAGCTTCAGTCTTTCCACATGTGACAGCAACTCTTTACGCAGCTAAATCAACTCTTTCTTTGGCATATTCATTCCTAAAGCTTTTTTGGAGAGAGAGCCACAGAGATACATGAAAAACATGTGCAAAGTTGCTGGTTCACACATCACCACAGAGTGTGAAATCCTCCCTGTCTCATTAAGACGATGGTGGACAGTGAGAAAGCTGCAGAGTCAAGTTTAGACCATGATGTCAGATGAAGTTACAGAGAGCTACACTGTGATGACAGCTTTGTGTTCATGCCACATACAGCATACACACTCATCCATGAACGGGTGTGCACACACTTTTGCTGTTCTCAACAAGAAAATGATTCACAAGACATTCCACCAACTTTGTCACACTGAATGTTTTCCAAATATCTTACTTAAAGCATAACTAAATTGTGTTGATGCTCTGCAGGAGTGATCCTTCTGATAACAGACCTGAAATCTAGCAAGGTGGGGCATTGAATAAAACCTCAATAAAATCAGAATGCAATTATTTGCAAATTCTATTGAACCTATATTCAAAGAATTTATAACAAAAACAATTATTTATTGTTCAAACTGATAAACTTTATTATCTTTTTAGCAAATACATTTTGAATTTGATGCCTGCAACATGTTCCTAAAATGCTTGAACAGGTTCAACAAAATACTGAGAAAGTTGAGGAATGCTGTAAAACACCTGTTTGGATCATTCCACAGGTGAACAGGTTCATAGGAAACAGGTGAGTGTCATGATTGGATATGAAAGGAGCATCCCCAAAAGGCTCAGTCGTTCACAAGCAAGGATAGGGCCAGGCTCACCACTTTGTGAACAACTGCGTGAAAAATAGTCCAACAGTTGAAAAAACAATGTTTCTCAACGTACAACTGCAGAAATTTATGGATTTCAATATCTACAGTCCACGATATCATCAAAAGGTTCAGAGAATCTGGAGAAATCTCTGCAAATAAGCAGCAAGGCTCAAAACCAGCATTTAATGCCCGTGACCTTTGACCCCTCCGGTCGCACTGCATTAAAACTCACATCATTGTGTGAAGGATATTTGCATGTGGACTCAGGAACACTTCAGAAAAACATTGTCAGTTAACACAGTTCATCACTACATCTACAAGTGACAGTTCAAACGCTACCATGCAAAGACAGCCATAAATCAACAACAGAAAGAAACACTGTTGCCGCCAGCTTCTCTGGACCTGAGCTCATCTGAGATGGACTGAGGCAAAGTGGAAAAGTCTGCTGTGGTCTCATGAGTCCACATTTCGAACTGGTTTTGGAAATCATGGACGTGGTGTCCTCCAGTCAAAAGAGGAAAAGGACAATTAAGATTGTTCTCAGCGCAAAGTTCAAAAGCCAGCATCTGTGATGGTATGAGGGTGTGTTAGTGCCCATGGCATCATGGGAAACTGTCACAACTATGAAGGCAGCATTAATGCTGAAAAGTGCAAACAGCTTTTGGAGCAACACATGCTGCCATCCAAGCCACGTCTTCTTCAGGGACGTCCCTGATTATTTCAGCGAGACAATGAAACCAAGACACATTCTGCTCCTGTTACAACAGTGTGGCTCTGTAGTAGAAGAGTGCAGCGACAGGTCTGCAGTCCAAACCTGTAGCCGCAAACAAGAATGTGAAAGAATTCCAGCTCCAGAGCTTCAACAATTAGTGTCCTCAGTTCACAAACACTTATTGAGTGTTGTTTAAAGGAAAGGTGATGTGACACAGTAGGAAACATGAACCTGTCCCAGCTGTTTAGGAAAGTGTTGCAGGCAAAATGGATTTGCAAATCATTGAATTCTGTTTTTATTTACGTTTTACACAACATCCTCATTCTAATTTCAGTGGAATTGGGGTTGTAACTCAAAGTTGACTCAGGTATGAAACAAAAGTCTGATTTTCTTGGAAGCAAACCATGATCTCTATTCTAAAGAGATGAATAGGATGTAGAGTGAACTGAAAGACTGTTGTAAAGGAGCGAAGCACTGACTGCATGAATCCTGCATGAATCCTTCATGTCTCCTCATCAGTTTCTAGAGGAGAGTTAAAAAGCTCAAAGATGGCGGCCGGCACGTTGGAAAAGCTGACTCAGCCCAACTTTCAGTTAATCTCTTAAATGGAAGAGAGTCGGAGCAGAGGCTGTCTGAATGAATCTCTGCTGCTGGCAACAAGGCGGCCACCTGACGGTCGGATCAGCGTCTGTGTGATCACAGACGACGAGTTTTAAACGTTCCTGAAGTTTCAAAGCCAGAAATGATCCAACCAAAAGGTCAGTCGCTGTAAAACTTCTTCTAAATCTGCTTCTTCTCTGCTGCGGTGA
>RPOG01002730.1:0-20270 GCA_008086565.1 Thalassoma bifasciatum
CACAGAAAAAATAACAGGAACATATAAATATATTTTCATATATTTGGTTGCGCCACCTGACATTTTTGGGTGCTCAAATTAAAAATACTAAAAAATAATGAACCTGAAAACTTTGAAATGTTGGTCAACTACTGAAATCTGTTAGAAAACATAATTCTTCTCTCAGAAATATGTTTTTATCCATTTTCAAAGAACTTTTAAACTAAAGTGAGTCTGTGACGAGTATTTTCTGGTATAAACTCAATTATTAAAGCATTTCTATCTTTTATCCAATGGTGGAAAAAAGAACCCAACTCCAATATTTTCAAGATCTGAAGTTCAGTTGAGATTTCCATCCTGTAGATTTGTTCTTTCAACTTTTATTTGAAGTTGCCCGTGAATTGAACCTGTGCAGCGTCATGAAGCGATGCTGTTTGTTATGTCGGCCACGTTCAGGGATCAGAACCAGTACGATGGTGAGGAACCTAATGAGTCATGTTCTGCCACTGCACACACACACACACACACACACACACACACACACACACACACACACACACACAACTCTCTGATCTTTGCTCCCTGACATGGTCTTATCTTCATAACCAAGATATAGGAGTAATTGGCAATGTGTGTGTGTGTGTGTGTGTGTGTGTGTGTGTGTGTGTGTGTTTGTTAGGCAGACACCGAGCAGCAACACTGACTGATTGATATGATAATGTGTCCCTGCTCTGTGTGTGTGTGTGTGTGTGTAAGTTTTGATGTCCAAATGAATATCGTCAGCATCTGTAGTTAAATCAGTGCTGAAAGGGGGCGGAGCTTCAACCTGCCAGTCAAAGTGCCGCAGTCACTCCAGACTTTGGCGTTCCACATGAGCATGTGGCAGGTTGGGGAGTTCCTAGAAAAGAGCCGTTACACGAAATAAAACTTCTCGTAAGGGAATAATAAATTCTTCTAACAAGACTAAAAGCACGAGATCTGAAATGATGAGGTCACCATGTAAGAAGCTCTGAACTAAAATGGAAGGACCTCAAACACCAAGTTCTGCCAAAAGTTCGACCCAAAACAGGTGTCTATAGCAGGGGTTCTCAACCTTGGGGTCGTGACCCCAGATAGGGCCGCCCGGAATCCAGACAGGGTCCCCTCAAATGTCTTATAATTGATTATTGAGCAAATTACTCAAATGATGGTAACACTTTACTTGATGCTTATGTTTATACAGCATTATGAATATATTTATAATGTCTTATAATGACTTTAAAGCACTGTATAACTACAGTTATAAACACTCATAAGTTACTACACTGCCTGGCCAAAAAAAAGTCACCACTTACAAAAAAGGTCATACACTCTAATATTTGGTTGGACCACCTTTAGCTTTGATTACATTCACTGTGGCATTGTTTCCATAAGCTTCTGCAATGTCACAAGATTTATTTCCATCCAGTGTGTCATTAATTTTAGGCGTTAAACATAGGCGTCATGTAAGTGTTACCCAAATGACCAATAAAAATGTATTTTTCCAGGTATTATTTTTATTTTTAATATAAAAACAAAACACACTATACAACTGTAATTTATAGGTTTAACCCTGTGGTGGATCGTGGTCACTACAGTGGACACCTCTTTATAAGTTATTTACTCCTAAATTCAATGCTTCATGTGGTGGAAATTCATATTAGTCTGTGTCAGGATATTTTTATTCTTCTTAGGGCCTGAAAAATGTTTTCAATTCTTTTTACATATATTTGAGGGTAAAACAGTGTATTAACTATAAATTATTCAGTGTTAAAGTGGATCAAAGAGAGTTTAAAAATTTTGCAAAGCATTAAAAAAGATTATTCATGACATTACCAGAAAAAAAAGAAAAAAAGAAAAGAAGTCAAACAAGATAATAAGTCATATTTACATTAAGTTCACACTGTTTTAAGTTGAATGCTCAGTTACAAATATTTGGAAAAAAAATGGAAAACTTTTTTTCATGCCTTAAACAAATAAAACGCTCAAGGGAAAAATCCTGACACTGACTTTCATAATTCATGCATCAGAGGGTTTAGTACTTTGGTAGTATTCAATTATTTAGGATGTTAGTATTAGTTTTTTATTATGAAGTATTTCAGTATTTCAGCACCCAAGCAGTTTATTTTCTATTTCTTATTTTTCCTGGATTCAGATTTTTGACATTGTTTGTTTCTTATCTTTGTCTTCAGTTGTTTGCATCCTTTACTGCTCCATGTGTCTTTAATTGTCCCTTGAGGTAAATTAAGTTTTTGTGTTTTAAAGTTCACGTAGAATTAAGTTTATATCCTGGTCAGGGAAATTAAAATTGTCACTTTGTGTGCTAATCCTGGTTATTCTGTATTTGCAACACAGTATAAAAACAAGAACAAATTCTAGAAATAAAAATATATATTGGGTCCCCCAAAAGTTTGTGATGTTGAAATGGGGTCTGGACCACATCCTCAGCAGCCGGCGTGAATTTTCCTTCATTTCTATGCTGATGACACACAGTTTCACCTGAGGACAGACATCACCCTCTCTGCAGCCATTCCACCCACGTCCACACTGACCACCCGCCCGGAGGAGACGAAGACACGGATGAATCACAATTTCCTACAAATAAACAGCTCCATCATATCCAGAACCCCCCCCCCCTGCCAGGTCAGGTTGTCTCAAATAACCTCGACTTCACTCATAGTCACCGAGCTGGGTGTTGGCTACAAGGCCCAAGTCTCCAAGTCTCAGTGTGACCAAGCTTTAATCTCACCAGCGGCTGTTTCCGCTCTGGAGCCGTCGCTGTGAGAGCAGCGAGGGGGCGGGGCCGCCTGCCTGTCAATCATCAGCGTTAGGTAAGCCGCTGTCAGCTCTGTGATGTGAGCACCAGCAGCCACAGAAGCATAAATCAGACATGGAAAAAAAAAAAAATCCTCCGTCGCCGCCGCCGCTGTGCCGCTGGCTCGTCTCTCCACAACAACAACAACAACTCCAAGGCCACGGACGGAGGCTGGCGCTCTGCTTCTCTCCTCCACCAGCAGACGCAGACAATGAGGTGTCACACTGAGAGGCCATGATGTCTTGTTGCCTGGGAAAATATATGTGTATCCATCTCTGTAAATAAAGAAGAGACATCAGGAGAAGCCCGCTGATCTGTCAGCGCAGGAAAAGAGCGGGAAGGAGGGAAGGAAGGCCGCGGTCGTATCTCAAAAACGCTGACAGTTAATCATTTCTGTCTGTGTTTTGACAAGTCAAATGTAAAAGCTCGGCAAGTGATGGATGGATTTGTATAAGAGGAATATACATCCAGGCTGAAACATACATCAGTCTTCTGTGTCCTGTTTTATCCTCGCTTGTTTGAACACTGAACTCTGTCACCGTGAAATTTGAAGGATAACGCGGCGCTCTGCAGGTTGATGAAATCCTTTCGACCTCTCGGGCAACTCCAATGATCCTGCGCTTCTCTCTGCGCTGCATGCTAATGCGCGAGCACTCGGTTCGTGATTGCTGATAACTTTCTAAACACACGGAGAGTCGAGCTGAGTGATTGCACACGGTGAGCCGCTTTAAAGCGACTCTGCTGGTAACCTCCTTTAGCGTAACGGGGATGTGAACAGGAGAGTAAATACAGAGAAGAAAAGAGCTCAAAACGACGGGAGAGATTTGGTAAAAGTGCAAACAAATTCACCCTGAGGTCCATCAAACCCTTTAGCTTGTCCTCGAGTTTAACAATGACATGAAAATATTTATTCTTATTGGTCTAAAGCAGTGGTTCCCAACCTTTTCCAACTCATGGCCCACTTTTAAGTCTCAAACATTTTCACAGCCCACCTCCGGTCCTATAGATACAGATACAGAGGCCATATAATGCCTTTTTGGGGCACTTTTTTCATATATACATTAATATATCTGAACATATTTAAGCCTCGGGATACCAAACCTGATAGGGCAAAAACGAAAAACAACCCTAACTTTAAAATGACTGGCATTTTATAAACCATTGTTCAATCCAAAACCTGAAAAAAAATGGTGAAATTGTTAGATTTTCAGGTTTCATAACCAACAACATTTATTAACAAAGTAAAAAAGAAAAGAGAGAAGCTTATCAATGTCACCCTGATTCTCATGTAAAAAAAAAGCTGCGCTATTCTCTACTTTTCCTGCTTTTTCTTCACATTTAAAACATTATTGTTTGATTTTATTTTTGTGTTATTACATCCCCACACACAGACACTTAAAAATCAAACTTTTTGGAAGTGATTTGGCGGCCCACTTGCAATACTTTCGCGGCCCACCAGGGGGGCACGGCCCACAGGTTGGGAATCACTGGTCTAAAGCATAGACTGTATAAAACATGGACGTAGTCTCTGTGACGTCACCCGTCTGTTACTGCAGCTCCGTTTTGAGGCTGAACGGCGGGCACAGCCCTATTGGAAATGAGTGACGAGTGCCCAAACTCACAGCTATTGGGCGCCCGTCAGTCACGTGATCTGAGCTGTGGCTCTGATTGGGTAAGCTCTCGATCCTGATATCTTCCAAACGGCCGAGTTAGAAAAAAAATCACCCCCCTCACAGTGTGTGCCATTAGCGAAATTAGCGATCCAGACGGGAGACAGAGTTTGCACCAGGCTTTAAATACGATAATTTAGGCTCTGAAAATGGCCTTTTTCCCGTCCACTTGTACAGGACTTCCGGTGCTTCTGGAGCCAGCCTCAAGTGGTCACTGGAGGAACAGCAGCTTTTTAGCTCTTCTGTGTTGTCTCATTTTTTCAGACCGGAGGTTGCTGCTTGGTCTAAAGCAGTGGTTCCCAACCTTTTCCAAATCAGGGCTCACTTTAAGAGCTCAAAAATGTTCGAGACCCACCTCCAACCTAAAAAGTACGGTTGCTATACAAGGCCGCCGTACTATATAAGGCCTTTTTAGAACTTCATTTGTGATAATGACCCCCAAAAAACGTTATAAGACGTAAAACGTGATAACTGGTTAAGCCGAAAACATACCAACTTGTAACTTTATGGTGCAGTTATTATATTTTGAGTTTTACTTTATTCCTTTTTGTTACTTTTAAGGCTCAGCACTTCTGCTACATTTATGAAATATTTTGAAAATTTCAGAGCCATCTAAGTATCTATTTGTACCTTGTATCTTTACATGATTACACTCAAATAAAATGATTTTTTGGAAATGATTTCGCAGCCCACTTGCAATACCTTCGCGGCCCACCAGGGGGGCACGGCCCACAGGTTGGGAATCACTGTTCTAAAGGATCAAAGGGTATCATTATTATCATAACATAACATATTACAATACCTTACCCGACACCTTATAAGTGAAAAGTAAATGCTTTATAGTGTGTTATGATGATTTGACTCCTTGTTATGTTTATATGAGCAAAAAAGCTCCAGCACTCTCAATAAAGTTCACAACTTTTAATGTCAGAAATTGACAAACTGACACGTTTCAGCCAAGTGGAAACCTACGGTTGTTTCTAATAAGTTAGTTAAGATATCAATACCAATATTAATACTTTTTATATGGAAAAGCAGTACGTCAAAGTGAATCAAAATAACACACAGCTACTAAAACTACTGTTTCTGTTCATGAATGGTGGTAAAAAACTATTTTTTCAATCTGAAAATAATTAGAAAATAATGCTTGAATTTTTTTCTCTGCTTTGTTGTTAAACAGTAAATTTGAATATTTATGGATAACAGCAATTAATTCATGTCAGCATTTAAGAGCTTGCACCCACTGGTAGATTAACAACAAAAACAAAAAATATATAGGAAATCAGCAATTTACTGAGCAAAATGAGTGAGAGGAGCACACGTAAAGAAGAGAAAGTGAAAGTAAAGCTTAAGTATCGATATTTTGAATCGATTCGCACACCTCTGGTGCACATACAAGGAATTTGTCTTGGTAAACTGTGCTCTCTTGCACAAGGTCATAGTAAGGCATAAAAAGGGAGAAAAATAATATTAGAAAAATAAAAATATTTGCATATAGAATATTATCAACAACTTCAAACACAAAAGAATAACAAATAGACAAGACTAATATTTACAGGTTGAAAAAATATGATAGTAGTGCAAGGATGCAGATATAAATGAGTTAGTTTAACAAAAGTTGCATAGTGGTCGTTGAATAAAACAGTAAATAATAAAAGAATGTACATTCTGCTGTTAAGTTAAATATCTATGTGTTTATTTACAGTAGATGACGCCAGAGGATTCTTTTGCAATCAGGAATAATCAGGACAAGTCTCAGTCTGAGCGTCCAATACGCTGACAACCTGAGCAACGTGTGACATCACTGATGCCATGTTCATGTTTCTAACAGTGGGTAAAATTAATGTCAGAGTATTTCAGCTTTAAGTCTTTCCTTTATTTAGAAAAACACATCAGAAAAGGGTGAGGAGCTACAAAAGGTCAAGAATGTTCCTGGTTATGAAAAACAAGGCGAGTAGAAAAAGTCTTTAACTGAAGTTGTCGTTTTTCCATGTGTGTGTGTGTGTGTGTGTGTTCAGGAGCGGTTGGCGGCGTGTGCGCGCTGGCTAACGTGCTGGGCCGCGAGCTGTGCGAGCTGGAGCGTCTGTGTGTGTCCGGTCGTTGGGAGGAAGCCAGAGTCCTGCAGCAGCGCCTGATCGAGCCCAACGCCGCCGTGAGTACCATCTGCTGCACGGCGGACGCATTTATCCGCCGCCCAACACGCTCTCTCCTGGGACCCCCCCATCCCCCCCCCCACAAACATTGTCACTGTCTGACCTCGAAATCAGTGTCGAAGAGAGTTGAGAAACTTTGTTATAGTCACACTCTACTTCGGGGTCACTCGTCTCTGGTTGTCTAGGTCTGAGTTTTGCGGCAAATCCTTTTGTTGGTTAGTCACAAACACAAAGTGTTTGTACCTCCGACTATAGGACGCAAACTGGCTCAATTTGAGTTGTTGTCGGACTCAAATGTTTCTCCTTTATCTAACTTTACATTTTTTACTCCTTTCTAAAAATTTAAAATTGTAATCTATAAAGTAATCCATAAATCAAGATGAAACTTCCTCAATTGAAAATATAGCAAAGTGACAAAAACTGCAGTACCATGAGTGGCCACTAGAGGCTGACGCCGAAAGTGAGTCAATCCCATAGACTGTATAATGAGTGGACGTAATGTGCAAGCCGAGTTTGACTTCGGAGGTCGTCTACGGGGCGGGGGACCACAGACCGACGTCATATCCAGTATTCGGGGCGGAGGACCACAGACCGACGTCATATCCAGTATTCGGGGCGGGGGACCACAGACCGACGTCATATCCAGTATTCGGGGCGGAGGGGTACATAAGGTCTATACTCGGCCCTTTTGAAATTTTTAATTACGATACCTCGTAGAAACGTTTCTCTCATCCTTACTCTAAGGTAGTATGACGATGTAATTTGGCTGCATGGTGTTCGGGTGTTTTTTTTCCTGAGAAGTTAGTTTCTCATTAGTTATTGGATGTTAAAACCGCGATATAAGTTTCGTTTTACGATAGTTGACAGCTGCCATTCGTTAGTAGTTTTTATCGGGGATATAAGAAACTTCGGGAAAGAGCCAAAAGGAGACTAAACCTTCTGAAGAAGAAGAAATAAATATTTTTATTTCTCTTTTTTACTTGGCTCCACCAGAAATTCTCTACTGCGCAGACTCTGGCTGCACAATGGCGGCTAGAGAAACGGGGTTTTTTGGCTTCAAAAACGTAGAACAGTGACAGGCGGAAGCACGCTGTCCATTCTATATACAGTCAATGGTCAATCCCCATTGAAACCCCATTAAAACCTTAAAATACAAAAATTTTTGTCAAAATTCAGAATTCTTGGAGATGTTATAATTCTTAGATTAAGGTCAGAATTCCCATACTTATTTCAGAATATCATTCAATCCGTAGTTCTGATTTGTATTCTAGATTTATGGTCTTTTTAAAAAAGAATTTATTGGTAAGTCACAATTCCAACCTCAGTTCACTAACTTAAAAAAAGTATTTTTTCTGGAGGGAAAGACGGTGGAACCCCAGACTTATTTGGTATTTTTCAAAACTATTTTCAAGCTTTTTTTTGTCTTGAGTTTCGGGACAAGAAAATTTACTCAGAAACTGCTTGTTGTAGTATTTTGTATGTGGATCATTTGAAATTCGATGGGTTGAACGTAAAATGTCCTGAACTATTCTGGACTATTCTTTAAGCACGGCGTACATAAATGGAATAAAGTTAGATAAAAGCAAAGCTGATAGTTTAGAGGACAGACTTTCTCAGTCTTCACACAGTTCGAGAACAGACGAGTGTTTTCCAGAGCTTCACCTGCGAACAGTTAATGACTGGAGCAGAGTTATTTTCTGCGGCGTGTGGAAGTGAAAAAGTCTTGCTCAGCGTGGTTCGGCGCGGTCGCTGCGTCTGCTCCGAGACCGACTGAGACGTGTGAGGAGACGGATCAGAATAATTAGCTTCAGGCTGCGTACGTGTGTGTTCAGGTGTGTCAAGTGTCGCTGCTCTTTCAGCATCCACCCACGGCGCCTACACACACTCACACTCACAGAAATAATGAAGACACACAGACGTGTTGATGGTCTGTCCGGTGATGTTTGGAGTCTGATTGCTGCTCTGTGTCGTTAGGTGACCAGGAAGTTGGGAGTTCCCGCCCTCAAGCAGGCGATGGAGTGGTTTGGTTTCCATGGCGGCGCCTGTCGTTCTCCTCTTCAGACGCTGACGGAGGCTGAGACCCAGCAGCTGAGGAAGGACTTTTCTACTAACGGCTGGCTGTGAGAGTGTGTGTGTGTGTGTGTGTGTGTGTCACTGACTGTTTAAAAAGATGGATGATGCACCAGATCTCTGAAAGTGAAGCCAAAACAAAAGTGTGATTCGCAAATTACGATCCAGGATTTCAGATTTCAGATCCGTCTTTGTGAACAGTTAGTGGTGTGTGTGTGTGTGTGTGTGTGTGTGTGTGTGTGTGTGTGTGTGTGTGAGAGTCACTGACTGTTTAAAAAGATGGATGATGCACCAGGTCTCTGAAAGTGAAGCCAAAACAAAAGTGTGATTCGCGAATTATGGTCCAGGATTTCAGATTTCAGGTCCGTCTTTGTGAACAGTTAGTGGTGTGTGTGTGTGTGTGTGTGTGTGTGTGTGTGTGTGTGTGTGTGTGTGTGAGTCACTGACTGTTTAAAAAGATGGATGATGCACCAGGTCTCTGAAAGTGAAGCCAAAACAAAAGTGTGATTCGCGAATTATGGTCCAGGATTAGATTTCAGATCCATCTTTGTGAACAGTTGGTGGTGTGTGTGTTTGTGTGTGTGTGTGTGTGTGTGTGTGTGCACGTGTGTGTGTATGAGAGTCACTCACTGTTCAAAAAGATGGATGACGCGACAGGTCTCTGAAAGTGAAGCCAAAACAAAAGTGTGATTCGCGAATTATGGATTTCAGATATCAGATCCGTCTTTGTGAACAGTCAATGGTGTGTGTGTGTGTGTGTGTGTGTGTGTGTGTCCTCTCTCTTCCTGTAGACCAGGTGTGTAAGCAGCTGTTACACTGAGCAGAAGGAGAAAAGCACCTGTGCCTCACAGGTTAAATCATCCACTTATTCACTTTGAATAAATTCACATGTAAATCTGTTTTCGTAAGTGGCTACAAGCAGAAAATCTTTTGAGTTCTTTTTTTCAAATTATAAGAGGAGAAAAGGTCCAACATTTAAAAAAAATCTGTTCAAAATAACAAGAAATCTTTTTGTCTTCACTTTGAGAAGGTTTTTTTCCAAGTGTGATTGCACTAAGATTCAAAGTTTACTCAGAAAAATCCACAATTTCTGTAGGAAAGAAAATCTTGCTTTTATAAACGTTACATAAAGATAAAAAAAAAACTTCTGTTGAATTCAAGCTTTGAGAAATCACTCATCATAACAACCTGAGTTTGCAAAATTCAGTTTCTGAACGAAGCCTAAAAGAAATGTTTTGCATCAAATATTTGAATGAAGAATTTGTTTCAATAATAAAACAGTGATTACAGAGATTAGAAACTGTCTTTTGTCTTTGATGTTAAAGATGTTTCTGTAATTGTGTCCACAGACTGACATCACTGTCTTATCTTTTTGTGATGTGAGAATATAAAGATATTAAAAATCTTTACATTTAATGGGAGACTTCTGCAGCTTTTAGCATGTTTTCATGAATTCCCCTCAGAGTTCAGCTTTGAGGGAAATGTTGTTTTGTTAAGGATTAGGGACCTGGCTTTTGCGATGAAAACAAATGGCTGTATTTTCACCAGTGACTCAACTGTCTTTGGAAGTCGTTGCATTTTTCACCGAGCTGAGTCTCAAAGTGGCGAAAGGTTTGGCAAATCCTGTTTTACCTGTAATCAATTAAATATACTTTCGAGACAAGATATTTGTTGTTCAAGCAAGCATGTTGTCAGGTTCACCACTTTGTCAACAACTGCGTAAGGTGAGCAAATAATCCAACAGTTTAAGAACAATGTTTCTCAACTTTGTCCAACTGCAGGAATTGATGGATTTCATCATCTACAGACCATAATATCATCAAAAGATTCAGAGAATCTGGAGAAATCTCTCTTATAGTTCTCTTATACTCTCTTATAGTTCTTATAGTTCTTGCTATAAGATAAAATGACAACGGCGCCGCATTAAAAACCCACATCATTGTGTAAAGGATATTAGCACGTGGGCTCAGGAACACTTCAGAAAACCATTGTCAGTTAACACAGTTCATCACTACATCTACAAGTGACAGTTCAAACTCTACCATGCAAAGACAAAGTCAGACATCAACAACACACACAAACGCCGCCGCATTTAAACTCTTTTTGGAAATCACGGACGTGGTGTCCTTAAGGTCAAAGACGACAATCCGGATTGTTCTCAGCGCAAAGTTCAAAAGCAGCATCTGTGATGGTATGGGGGTGTGTTAGTGCCCATTGCATCATGGGTAACTGTCCCAGTATCTGTGAAGGCAGCATTAATGCTGAAAGGTACAAACAGGTTTTGGAGCAACATTTGCTGCCATCCGATCTCAAAATCCTGACACAAACTTTGTTCAAGTCTGAGCTGCCTGAAGTTTTCTGCTTTGCAACATCTGCCATTGTCTCTCCGTCGTCTCTTCTCGTAATCTTTGCTGATCTTTGGTCTGTCACATACAGTTAGTCAGTACACTGTTGTCACTTTTTACAAGCCTAAAATTGGTGGATAAGACCGTCCCTCAGTCGCTTCGTTGAGAAACATAATCAACATCCAAAGAGGTCAATAGCAGCCAATGGATTAAAGAGGGGTATTTATGTCTTTCCTAGTCTTTACATTGTTTCTCTGGGATCCTGTTTGGTAGCTTCACATGATTTGACAGCTCACAAAAACCTCTATTTTTTCTCTTGCTGTTGTTTTAGAAAACTCTCAGCATCTGAAACACTTCTGTTTATATCCTCGTTGACAATGTGTGAAACACAGAATACCCCCTCTTTAATGTGTGACCACACCCCTATGTGTGTGTTTCAATTATTTGTGTTGTCAGTCATGTTTTGCAGAGATTTTGTTGTTGAATGAACTCAACAGGAGCAGAAATCACTGCCCTCGTTGCTTTTTCCTTTTGCAGTCAGCTGCATGTTTTTCTTTGTCTGAAATGCTGTTTTTTTTAATGTTGAGATGAAAGGTTGGAGTCTCATTCAGCCCACAACACACCGCTGAATGTTTCCGCTGATAGGTTTCAGATCCGACGCACAGTTCGGCAGGAGCCGGAGCTGCAGGTTACGCTCACAGCGTGCAGCAGAATAAATTGTAAGAGCACTCAGATGTGAAAAAGTTAAAAGCCGTCATTACTACCTTATTTAAAGACCGCAGTAGCAGGTAGCCATGGCGATGAGAGCCAACAGCTTTTTTTATATTACTGTTTCCGAGTTTTCATCTAAGCACGAGTCCAATTAGCACCTTTTTAAGCAGGAGTGATTTCAGAAATGCTTCCTGGATCATAAAGAGAGGAAGCATTGTGTGGTTTTTTTTTCTCTTCTTAATGTTTAAAGTTGGGATTGTTTCAAGAAAGTCCTCAGAGACGCTTCATGGAAACATTTTAGAGAGTCGCTGCTTTTATTTATGGATCTCAAAGATTTTAGAAACAAACACAAACCCTCCTTTTCTTCTCAGCGCTCTGGGATTTAACATATTTGTCTCGTGCGTTGGTTGGAAGTTGGAGAATAAAGTGTGTGCTGTCAGAGATCAGCGGTTTGTGGAATGAGAATCATAACTCTGACAGAAAACAGTAGATTTTCAGGGAACTTGCTGTGAACAAAAAAAAAGTCTGGGTTGGTTCAGTGAAACACCCACAATCTAATGGATGGATTGTTTAATTAAAGGTGATTTCAACAATAAAACTCAACCAGCTCAGACAAACAAACCTGTGGAAAACAAAATCTGAATCAACATCTCTGTAATTTAGTGAGTGAAAAAAAGTCTCTGCAGCTTTTCGGATCATTTTCTGCTCAAACTTATGCACAATATTCCCTCATAATACTTTTATTTTCCCTTAAAATACTTATCTGCTCCCAAGAAATATATTTATACTTCCTCATTATACTTTTTTTTCCCTGAATACACTTTCATGATCCTTTAAAATACTTTAATGTTACATTGAAATACTTTTCAGTTCCCTTTCTATTCTTTTGCGTTCCTGTACAATACTCTTATCTCCTCAAATACTTTTGGGTTCCCTCAAAACACTTCTAAATTCTTTTCTCTGTTTTGCATCCCCCCCTTATACTTTCATGCTCCCTGATAAAACTTTTGTGTTCCCATTGAGTAAATTTATACTTCATCGCAGTACTTTTAAATTCAATTCCCTTTACTTTTGTGTTCCCAAGCAACACATTTGTGTACACCTTATGGTACTTTTGTGTTCCCTTACAACACTTTCTTGTTCCCTAACAAACCTTTCTTGTTCTTTTAAAGTACTTTTGTGTTCCCTCACAACACTTGATGTTCCCTTACAACACTTTCTTGTTCCTTTAAAGTACTTTTGTGTTCCCTTACAACACTTTCTTGTTCCCTTTCAACACTTTCTTGTTTCCTTTAAAGTACTTTTGTGTTCCCTTACAACACTTTCTTGTTCCCTAACAAACCTTTCTTGTTCCTTTAAAGTACTTTTGTGTTCCCTTACAACACTTGATGTTCCCTTTCAACACTTTCTTGTTCCTTTAAAGTACTTTTGTGTTCCCTTACAACACTTTCTTGTTCCTTTAAAGTACTTTCGTGTTCCCTTACACAACACTTGATGTTCCCTTTCAACACTTTCTTGTTCCTTTAAAGTACTTTTGTGTTCCCTTACAACACTTTCTTGTTCCTTTAAAGTACTTTCGTGTTCCCTTACAACACTTTCTTGTTCCCTAACAAACCTTTCTTGTTCCTTTAAAGTACTTTTGTGTTCCCTTACAACACTTGATGTTCCCTTTCAACACTTTCTTGTTTCTTTAAAGTAATTTTGTGTTCCCTCACAACACTTGATGTTCCCTTTCAACACTTTCTTGTTCCTTTAAAGTACTTTTGTGTTCCCTTACAACACTTTCTTGTTCCCTTTCAACACTTTCTTGTTCCTTTAAAGTACTTTCGTGTTCCCTTACACAACACTTGATGTTCCCTTTAAACACTTTTGTGTTCCTTTAAAGTACTTTTGTGTTCCCTTACAACACTTTCTTGTTCCTTTAAAGTACTTTCGTGTTCCCTTACACAACACTTGATGTTCCCTTTCAACACTTTCTTGTTCCCTTACAACACTTTCTTGTTCCTTTAAAGTACTTTCGTGTTCCCTTACACAACACTTGATGTTCCCTTACAATACTTTCTTGTTCCCTTACAGTACTTTTGTGTTCCCTTAATATGTTATTGTGTTTCCTCACAGCACTTTTTTATTCCCTAACAAACCTTTCTTGTTCCCTCGCAGTACTTTTGTGTTGTTTTACAATCTCATTGTGTTCCCTTACATCAGAATTTTGTTCTGTAGAAGTACTTTTGTGTTCCCTTACAACACTTTTTGTTCCCTTACAGTACTTTTTGTTCTCTAAAAGTAGTTTTGTGTTTCCTTACAACACTTTCTTGTTGCCTTACGACATTTATGTGTTTACTTTTAAAACTTTTCCGTTCCCTCACAATATGTTTGTGTTCCCATACAATTCTTTGTGTTCTCTACAATATCATTGTGTTCTTTTACAGTATGTGTTCCCTCAAAACACTTTTGTGTTCCCTTACAACACTATTGTATTCCATCACAGTACTTTTTTGTTCCCTTAAAACACTTTTGTGTTCCTGTACAACACTTATACGTTCCCTTACAGTTGTTTTGTGTTCTCTTACAAAACTGTTGTTCTCTCTTACATTGTTGTTTTACTTCAAATACATTTCCTTTCCCCTGCAATACTTTTCTGTTCCCTAACAACACTTTTAGCGTTCCTTTACTCTATTCCTTTTGTGTCCATTTACAACACTTTCTTGTTCCCTTACAGTACTTTTATGTTCCCTAACAAACCTTTCGTGTTCCTTCAAAGTACTTTTGTGTTCCCTTACAACACTTGCCCTCCCTTCTTTTCCTTTGTGTTCCCTCATTGTACTTCTGTTCAACCCTGTGATACTTTTTTTCTCATTTTTTCAGAAGCGGCTGAACAAAATCTGGTTTAGATTGAAATAACTTGTTGAAGAGAAATCAAAATTCCTCCTATAAACATCTTACCATGACCCTAAGGAGTCTCCTTATAAAACAGAAACTGATTTTAAAAAGTTTTTTTGTCTTATTTCAAAAAGTTCTCAAGAACAAAGCTGTGTCTTCACGTAGAAAGTTGTGACTTTTTTGTGTCATACAATGTCTTTAATCACATTTTACCACTTTAATTTCACAGTGTCAGGACTTTTTGTCTCATGACATAAAGATTTTATTCTGTAAATCTGATTTTTTTTCCTCTTTTTCCTGAATGCGTGCCCAACTCTCTGAGGTCACAGTAAAACCAAAGCTGAAGTTTTCTTTTGATTCTTTTTAAAATTGTTAAATTAAAGGTCAACCTTTTCTAGGAAGCTGGTTAAATAAAAGTCAAATCATCAGTTTGAAGAAGTCCTACAGTGTTTGTATTCAACCCTGTGTGTTGTGATAGAAAATGAAAGAGATTGAAGATTTAAAAGTTTAAAAACATCTTTATTAAAAACTGACTGAAGAGGGTGTGTTCCTGAAAGATCGGGGACGTTGGTTTGAAATTTCCCGTCAAAGGTTTTTCATTCAAGGGTCCAGACTCATTTAAAGGTTCAGGAACTTTTCTTTAAAACCAAAAAACCAAGTGATAAAAGTGTGCGGTACAGGAAACATCAAAGCACAGTAAACGTTAAATCAGCCGTTCAAGGATTCCTCACGCTAACTGCAGAATCTTTCCTTTCACGTGTTTGCAAAGCTGCTGTCAAGGCTGCGGTGGAACTCTTAAAAGAGGAACTTTTGTTTTCAATACCTGCTTTAAAAAAGTGAAACACCTTTCATAAAGAGCGTTTCTCCTCTCTGTGTGTTTCTGACCCACAACCATCAGGGCTCAACCAGTCCAAGTCTTTGATTAACCTCTCACACTCAACCGGAGCGTCGATGACCCGTGTGCTTGTCCTCTGACATCAAACATCAGAATAATTTACAAAGTTAGAAAGTTTACATTCTTCACATTTCAGTCTCTAAGTTTGTTTAATAGTTTTCTTATAGTTCTTGCTAGAAGATAAAATGACAACATTTTTATACATGAAGATACCGGGGCGCAGTTGGCCGAGTGGATATGGCCGCGCACCATGAGGTTTGCCCTCGAGCGAACCTCATGGCCCGGGTTCGATTCCCACCTGTGGCCCGTTTCCCGCATGTCATTCCCCACTCTCTCCCCCATTCTACTCTATCCACTGTCCTCCACTATCCAATTAAAGGCAGAAAAGCCAAAAAAATCTCTTTAAAAAAAAAAAAAAAAATACATGAAGATACCATGCCAGGATAGCTTGTGATATCCAAAAAGTGCCCCCTGCTTAACTTGCCAATTAAAGTGCACGCCGGTCTTGTGTAACAGCTCAATTAGAGGGTTGATTATTGGCTAAAAAACACAAGTCAATCACTCTTACACTTTACCAATAGCTTTACAACTCACTGGAGGCCGGCTGTAGCCATTTCAATCACTGGCGAGACCAATTTATTGCCATGCGTCTTTATTCACATTAAGGTCCGCAACAGAAAGAAAAAAAAAAAATCGGTGACTTGGAACGACAAATGCATGATTTTTGTTATACTTTTCAACAAGATAGATAGATATACAGTACTTTTACTGATCCTTTTAGATGTGTCTATATATAAATAATATATATATATATCATAAATATATAAAAAAGGAATAAAGCTTTATGATGTATGATGTATTAATTTGTGCTTCTGTGTTACTGAGAGGGATTCTGTATCTGTGCATAGGAACCTGTAATATAATAATCTTAATAATATAGCAGCGATTGTACAATAATAATAATAATAATGATATAGCAATAATCATAATAATATGATTGTAAAACAGTTTAGGACAGTATAACAGTAATAATAACAATACAAGTAGTATAGCTATAATATAGCAATAATAATAGGATGATGATAATGATACCAAAGAAAGCAAAGTTGACTACAAAGAGGACACTGAGCACTGATACAGCTGGTTTTGTTTGCATAAAGTCGTCCAACGAGACTGTGGTAAATGACACATCTGCTGTGTTTGTTCACCCGAGCGTAAAAAACTCTCTAACTCCTCCAAAGTTGTACCTAAAAAGCTCAAATTTCACTCAGATGTAGATGAGAAGGTGTAGAAGTGATGTGGTGGATGTTTTATGTCTGACATGAAGCATCTAGAAGTTAATGATGCTCAAAAATTGGTTATAAAAAAAAAAGAGGTTAAAAAAAAAGGTGTTTCCGCTGCATTTATCCTGATATATAAAAAAAGCATGAGATTTTCTAAACTTAGAAACTTTCATCTTTCAAATGAGGAGTCCCTGATGAATTTTGACTTTATGTTTCTGTAGTTTTAAGCTTTAAAAATGTAGCATGGTTAAAAAAGAAAAGAGCTAGAATCAAGTGGAGTGTAAAGGGTTAAAGTTTCTGTTCAGGGTCGTTTTAAAAACCTAAATCTGGATCAAAGAGCTGCAGTTTCTGACAGTGACCACACGGAGGCGCCGCCCCCCGCTGAGCGCCGCCCGCTCTGCGTCAAGGGCGTCTCTTTGATCTCAATTAGAGGATCCTGAACCCAAAGGGAGGTTTGGGGTGATGCCAGCGCTCCCAGTGGGCTCACACACACACACACACACACACACACACACAGAGGAAGGATGGGGAGGGAGAGGGGGAAGGGGGCCTGATTCGTATCTCGCTCCTGCTCCCGGGGCGAGCGAGTGGCGAGTCAGCAAAAGCTGCCCTCAGCGCTGCAACGTCACAAAGAGGAGGTGACACACACACACTCACACACACACACACACTTTCATCATTCCTCCACCTGACACTGTCGTCCATCTCCTCCTCCCCTCCATCATCCCTCTCTCTTTTTTCTCATCATCTCCAATGTTTTTCATCCTTCCTCCTTTTTGCTCTCTCTTCTTTTTTCTCTTTATCTCACGCACATCAATGTTTCCTCTCTCCTTTTTCATCCTTTTTCTTCTCTTGTAATATCCCCTCTTTTCTTGCTGTATATGTTTTTTCTCTCTTTTTTTCTGTTTCTTTTTTCTCCTGGCTATTTCTTTTCTCTCTCTCTTCTCTTTTGTTTTACCCTCCTTGTTTCTCTGTTACTGTTTCCTCTCTCCTTTTTTCTTCTCTTATATCACCTCTTTTCTCGCTGTACCTTTTTTTTTCTTTTTCTTCTTTTTTAATTGCATTTTTCTCTTTGTTACTGTTTCCTCTCTCCTTTTTTCTCCTTCTTTTCTTGCTGTATGTTTTTTCTCTGTTACTTTTCTTGCTACTCATTTCTCCTGAATATTTCTTTACTCTCTTTTTTTCTCTCTCTCTTTCTTCTCTTTTCTCTCTGTTACTGTTTTTCTCCTTGATTTCTCTTTCATTTTTACTTCTTTCTCTGCAAAGATGTCTTTCCTATCTCCCTTTTCTCTTTATCTTCTCTTTTGTTATCACGTCTTTTCTCTCTGTTGATACTTCCTCTCTTCTTTTTCCTCTCTTTTCTCGCTGTATATGCTTTTGTCCTCTTTTATCTGTTCTTTCCTTTTTCCATTTCACTTTTTTTGTCTGTAAATATGTCTTTCTTTTCCCCTTTTTCTTTTTTTCCTCTCTCCTTTCTTGTTTCTTCTTTCCTCTCTCCTTTTTCTCTTTTCTTTTCTTCAACTATCGCCTTTTTTCTCTCCATGAAAAGATGTTTGCTCTCCCCCTTTTCTCTCTCCTTTTCTTCTTATATATAATATGATTCCTTTATCCTTATTTTCTTTTTTTCTCTCTGCAAATGTTGCCTCTCTCCTTTTTCTCTCTTTCTTTCCTTTTATATCCCCTCTTTTTTCTCTGTAAATGTTTATTCTTTCCCCTTTTTCACTTTTCTTCTCTTTTATTATCACTTTTTTTCTCCCCTTAATTGTTTCCTCTCCCCTTTTTTCTTGTCTTTCCATCTCTTCCTCTCTTTTTTTGTCTGTCTCCTTCCTTCTTCCCTTCTTTACCCCCCCCCAGCGATGTAGTGACCTCTCTGTTTAGTCGACCATGTAATGCCTGCTCTCTCTCTCTCTCTCTTTCTCTCTCTCTCTCTTTTTCTGGCACTGCCCCAGATTAAAAAAAAAAAAATCCCACAGCTAAAAACATTCCCAGAATCCTCCCCTCCTTACTGCCCCCCCATTTATAAAACCACAGCAGTGTGTGAAGCTGCTCAGCATCAGTGACTTAAAAACAGGAAAAACTCTGACGTGATGACATCATCACTTCAGCAAGTCTCATGGAAACCTCGTGGAAATCTCGTGGAGATGTGAATAGGGTGACTAGATAAAAATAAATAAATAAAAGAAACAGTTAAATAAAATAACAAAAACCAACCAACTACACGGCCTCTTATAGATCCTAAAAAAAAATCACCAAAGATCCTCAAAAACGAAAAAGTAGCTTCATAATCCAAAAATTTGTTTAAAACACTCCTTAACTTGTTGAAGAAGACTTTTACTAATAAAGTAAACGTGATAAATGTATAGAAATCCCATTTCCACCTGTTAAATATCCAACAATTAAGAAAAAAAACCTTTGGAAGTTATTTTTTATAAAATTTTTTTTTTACTTTTAAACCTCAAAATTTAACTTTTATGATCTTAATATTTTGACTTAAATACCTCATAGTTTTGACTCAGAAACCTCATAATTTTGACTAAAATATGTTATAATTTGACTGTCATGAAGACTTATATTATTGTTCAATGGAGGGGGATGTTTGGATGAAGAGGAAGGTCAGATCCCTCTCTATCCAACACTGATGTTTTGTTGACAGTTTGGTGTGCTCACTTGTGTGTATTGTTTATTTACTTGTGCTGGGGAAGGAGGGGTAATACTACTTTCAGTGACTGGGGCTGTTTTCCAAACCGCCTACTACACCAGCGATGCCTACTACTTCGGCTGAAACTCAGTATTTAGTAGGCAGTATGCGAAAACTTGCGACATCTGTAGTATACTACAAGTTCCCGGATGTTTCTACTGATAGGAGAAAATTTCTCAGTCTGCAACGGACCTGTCTACCTGGCGTACTATTTCCCACAATGCACGGCGCTAATGCTCTTTGTCAGTTTGGGGGCGCTCAGGTTGAGGTAAATTACTGACACCTACTGGAATAAATCAGCTCAACTACAACACAACAACAAAAATGTGAAACGGTCCCAGAGATAAAAGTGAAGTGACAGGAAAGAAACAGCGGTAAATCTGCTCACTTCATCATGAACGAGCTGTTTACTTTTACCAAATTCATAAAAGCCCCTAAATCATTTATCACTTTTTATTTTACACTAACAGCCTACGTGGGTAATGAGGACGCAGTTTTTACACCAGCTGGAAAAATAAAAAGTCAGTTGGTTTCAGATTTATTTTCAATACACGATAACTTTTGGTGCAAGATTAAAAATCAAATATGGTGATTTTGCTGTAATAAACTTTTATACCTTTACAAATTTGATAAAATCAGGACTCTAATCTCTCCCTGAATTTGTTGTTGTTCTAAATGAATCAAAAATGTTCCTTGAACCACTAAAAATAAAGAAAAAAAAACAAAAAAATTAACATCTAATTTAACTTATCT
>RPOG01002730.1:24899-58145 GCA_008086565.1 Thalassoma bifasciatum
GCTGAAATTCAGTTTGTAGTATCAGTTTGTGAAAACTTGGTAGATCTGTAGTAAACTACAAGTTCCCGGATGTTTCTACTGATCCGGGAAAATTTCTCAGTCTGTAACGGACCAGTCTACCTGGCGTACTGTTTCCCACAATGCACGGCGCTAATGGCGTTTGTCAGTTTGGGGGCGCTCAGGTTGAGGTGAATTACTGACACCTACTGGAATAAATCAGCTCAACTACAACACAACAACAAAAATGTGAAACGGTCCCAGAGATAAAAGTGAAGTGACAGGAAAGAAACAGCGGTAAATCTGCTCACTTCATCATGAACGAGCTGTTTACTTTTACCAAATTCATAAAAGCCCCTAAATCATTTATCACTTTTTATTTTACACTAACAGCCTACGTGGGTAATGAGGACGCAGTTTTTACACCAGCTGGAAAAATAAAAAGTCAGTTGGTTTCAGATTTATTTTCAATACACGATAACTTTTGGTGCAAGATTAAAAATCAAATATGGTGATTTTGCTGTAATAAACTTTTATACCTTTACAAATTTGATAAAATCAGGACTCTAATCTCTCCCTGAATTTGTTGTTGTTCTAAATGAATCAAAAATGTTCCTTGAACCACTAAAAATAAAGAAAAAAAAACAAAAAAATTAACATCTAATTTAACTTATCTACTTTTATTGCTCCTGTAACTTCTCCACTGATTGATGTGGTGAATTAATGACTGAAATGTTCTCATGGATTTATTTATGATAAAGTTAAACATTAGAAAAAAAAACATCAGCTCCACTTCCTGAAACAGAAATCCAGAGTAGTATACGACTAAACAGGTCCAACAAAACAGTCACACTACAGACGACATGTGGAAGTAGGAGGTAGAGGGCAGTGCCAACCACCTATCTCCTCCTTTTTCTCCCTCAGAGGATAAAATCCTGGCGGAGAACATCCCGGTTCCCTCCAGCCCCGTCCCCATAGCCACCATCGACCTGGTGCAGAGCCAGAATGGCGTGGGCAGCCCGGGTCAGAGCCGCCACCCGCTGGTGCAGCCGGTGCTGAAGACCAAACACCAGGAGGAGCAGGAGGACGTCAGCAGGCCGGCGTGGGTGCTCTCCGGCGCCCCCTGGGTCACCGTGGCCTTCGCCATCTTCCAGATCAGAGAGTTGATGAACTTAAAGAAGGGGAGCGGACCCCCCCCTGAGAACCAGCCGCTGCAGGTACCAAACCCCGACACACACACACACACACACACACACACCTGGAAATTTGTTCTCTGTGCGCTCAACTTTTACTTTTACACACACTCAAAACTCCAGGCAGCAGATGTGTGTGAGAAAAATCGAAGTTACACCATAAAAAAAGTCAAAATTTCACAATAAGAATCAAGATTTGAAGCTAAAAAGTCCAAAGTTATCAAATAAAAGTCAATGTTTTCTGATAAAAAGTGGAAATTCTGTGATAGAAAGTCAAAATTATGAGCTGTGATGTCAAAGTTAGGGTCAAAAAGTTCATATTTTTAAACATTCAAGTCAAAATACTGAGGTAAATTGTTGGAATTTTTAAGATTAAAAGTCAAAATTATGAAAAGCAAAGTCAACATTTTTTACTTTAAAGGTCAAAATTAAAAGAAAAGCCAAAGTTATGGAATAAAAAGTCATTATTGGGAGATAAATACTCAAATATTTGAATAAAAAGTTAAAATTTAAAGATAGAAATTCACAATTACAAGTCAAAAGTAGAACATAGAGAGAAAAAGGTAAAGCTCATGAGCTCAAAAATCAAAATTATTTTTAACAAATCATATTTTAAGACTCAATTCTGGAGTAAATCGTTGAACATTTAAGATAAAAAGTCAAAATTATAAAAATGGAAGTCATTTTTTTTTTACCTTGAAGGTCTTAATTACGAGAAAACAATCCCAGCTGTGGAATAAAAAGTTATTATTGGGGGATAAATACTCAAATGTTTGAATGAAAATGTAAAATTTTGAGAGAAAAAAGTCAAAATTATGAGTTTAAAAGTCAAAATTATTTGTAACAAGTCAATATTTTGAGATTTAATCTTGAAATTCTGAGGTAAACAGTTGGAATTTTTAGGTAAAAGACATAAATGAGGCTTTTTTTGAAAGATTAAAAGTCAAAATTATGAAAAGGAAAGTCAACATTTTTTACTTTAAAGGTACAAATTACAAGAAAAAAACTCAGTTATTTAATTAAAAGTCAATATTGGGAGATACATGGTCACATACTTGAATAAAGATTTCAAATTTTGAGATAGAAAGTCATAAAAGTAGAAAGTAAAAAGAAAAAAGTAAAGATTATGAGCTTAAAAGTCAAAATTATTTTTAACAAGTCATATTTAGAGAGGTTGAAATAGTTGAAAATTTTAGATAAAAAGTCAAAAATGCGACTTTTCTGTAAGATTAGAAGCCCACATTATGTGAAAAGTCAAAAGTTTTACATAAAAAGGTTAAGTTATGAGATTAAAAAGCTGATTTTATAGATAAAAAGTACAAATTTAAGAGAATAATGTCAATATTCTGAGATGACTTGGTCAAAATTTTGAGATAAAAAGTCTAAATTTTCAGACAAAACTTTGACATTTGAGAAAAAAGTCAATTTAACAAGATGTAAATTTTGACTTTATATGTGATTATTGTGACTCAAACTTCACACTCAGCTGTTTCCTGGAGTTTTTTTTTTTTTTTTCTTGAAGACTAAATAAGTGAAAGTGAGTTTGGATCTTTTTGACTAACCTGAACTTTCCGTTACTTTCTCCTCTCACCTGCTCACACACTCTAAAGAAAGGTGAGACGGAAAACTACCCTCTGTGTGTGTGTGTGGGGCTCTGAAGCATGTGGTGACTCATCTCTACCTGCGTGTGTGTGTGTGTGTGTGTGTGTGTGGGCGTGTCCGTGCATACATGTTTTTCGCCGCCTACGCTCGCTTTCATGACGTCGTTTGGCTGCATGACCTGCTGCTTGAAACACCCCGTGATGTCATCCCCGCCCCCCCCACCCCAACCTGACCCCACCCCCCTCCTCCCTCTGATGGTGACGCTGCAGATTCAGGGAAGTTTGGTGTTTTTAAAGTGGATGAGTTAGCTTTAAAAGGCTAACGAGGAATTTTATAATAACGATAAAGCAGCTAGAAAAAAAAAAAAAGAAGAGGATTCACAGATTAGATTAGGGGTCAATGACGTGACATTTCATCACATGTATTTCTTTATTCTATGAAACCTGTGTTATTTGAACACATCTTTAAACTATTAAAATATAACATGTTTTTTTGTGTTTTGGTTCCTCAAACCCCCAAAATGTCAGGTGGTGCAACCGTCCTGACAAGTATCCACAGTAATTAAACTCTAAAAATTGAATGTCACTTATTGTAAATGGAAATTAAAAATACAGTGGCATTATTTTATGCTTCAACCTTTTTAAATAAAACATTCTTTGCAAATAAAAAGTCAGTTGGTTTCAGATTTATATTCAATACACGATAACTTTTGGTGCAAGATAAAAAAAAATCAAATATGGCGATTTTGCTGTATTTTATACCTTTACAAATGTGATAAAATCGGGACTTTTATCTCTCCCTGAATTTGTTGTTTTTCTAAATGAATTAAAAATGTTCCTTGAACCACTAAAATAATGAAAAAACCATAACAATTCTCAAAAAAAATTACAACTTCCTTCACATGCTTAATTTGATTTATTTATTTTCCTTTGTATCTCATTGACATCTAATTTAACTTATCTACTTTTATTGCTCCTGTAACTTCTCCACTGATTGATGTGGTGAATTAATGACTGAAATGCTAAATGTTCTCATGGTTTACTTATGATGAAATTAAACATTAGAAAAAAATCAGCTCCACTTCCTGAAATCCAGAGTAGTATACGACTTCACAGGTCCAACAAAACAGTCAGACTACATACTACATACTACTGTAGTATGTAGTATGTAGTAGGCGGTTTGGAAAACAGCCTGTGTCTTTCTTCCAGGTGAGCTGATTGCACCCACCTGAGCAGAGTCACTCATTTTCACAGCTCCTGCCTGATTGGCTGGGTAATCAGGTAGCCTGCTGCTAAAGGGCTGGGAGTGGGGCATTTCTGGTTTGGGGTTTGTTTGGTTAAAGAGGAAGAGCTTTCACTCCTTTTGGAACAGTATTCAGACAGTATTTAGTGTTTTTTCAACTGGAGCAAGTTGTGTGTTGAGTGTGTTTCTCGTTTTTTCCCTGACTGGTGGAAATAAAAAAAGAAAACTCATGAAGAGAAAACTTTGAATCCTGGATATGGACATTTTTTCTTTCTCATTTTCACTGCCTGCATCCCACATTATAACATTGACTTTAATACATTTTAATTTTTACTTAAAAACCTCATTACGGTATTTTACTTAGATGCCTTATAATTTTGACTGTTACCTCATAATTTTGACTTATATACCTTACAGTTTTGACTGTTACCTCATAAGAGATATATATATATATATATATCAATAATTTAACTGTAAAGCCTAATTTCCTAATCCATCTTCTATTTAGATATCATCCCAACTTTATAACTTTTTTATCCACAAAAACTGACTTTTTTCCCCACAAAATTTTCCACTTTTGTTTATATAAGTCTTAATCATAACACTTTGACTTTTCATCTCAGAATTTTGACTTAATTTGGGCCAAAAATAAAAAGTCGAATTTTTTTGTCCCTTTAAAAAAAAAAGTGTAAATGGGGAATTAATGCTTCAAAACATGCTTGGATAGTGTTTTTATATATATATATATATATATATATATATATATATATATATATATATATATATATATATATATATATATAATAAATATCAATGGTCTGTAAAACAAGCTGATGAAAACCCCAAAATTTTTTTGGCAACTTTGTAAAATTCCCCCTCGACACAACTTTAAAAGAAGATCATGTCTGGGCAAAATAGGACAGAATTCACCCGGGAAGTTTAAAAGATGTCTTAAAACAAGAATCTTTTATCTTATCCCATTGGCAGATTTTTTTTTACTTGTAACAAGCAATTTACACCTCATTTTTGTCTTTAAAAAACTTGAAATGAGACATTTTTATGACCTTGTCTAGTAAATGTGGCTCAAATCGAGAATAGTAAGACAAATATGATTAAAAATAAGACATAATGACTTGCTTAGATTTCAGTTTTTGCAGTGCATTTGGTCACTTCAGCTCTCAGAGAGTTAGAAACAAGAAGAAGAGAAAGAGAAAATATGAGAGAGAAATGAGAGCGAAAGAGAAACTGCTGGTTGAGGTTAGTGAAGGTTAGAACAACACGTCCTGTGATCAGGTCAAACTAAAGATAGAGAATCAGAGCAGGAGTGATGGAAACAGAAACAAATACATAACAGAGTTTATGGGGAGCAGCTAATGCTGATGGAGCGAGTGAAGTGTCAGAAAGAGAGAAAGAAAAGCTTCTCACTCTTTCTCTCTCCAGTCTTTGTTCCTTGGGCTTGTGGCTGATTAAATCAGAGAGCTGCAGGGAGCGGTGAAGTTAGCGACAACCTGATTAACAGCTAGTTAAACTGGGCTCTGAGGATCTAAAATTAAGTCTAATAGAGCAGCTGCTTGACCTATTTCTCTACCAGAACGCAGACTTTTCCCAGCAGCCGAGCATAAATCAGCTCTGATGGTTCAAGCGACCTGTATTTTACTTTACCTGAAAAACAACTGTCCTCGTTTACGCCACATATTCACATAACGGTGGAGAACTTCAGGTTTCTGTTGAGTGAAATTGAATCTGATTGAAATTCTTGTTCTCGAATAACAGGAAACACCATTCACAAAGGGCCAGATGTGGGCAAACTATGGTCTGGGGGCCACTTCTGGCCCTTTGTGGCTCCCATGCGGTCGGTCACATAGACTGTATAATGAGTGGACGTAACGACGTTCGTCTCAAACTGAAGCCTCCAGCAGATGCCCCGCCCCCTGGTGTCTGGCTGCAGTATAGGTCATAAGCCCCGCCCCCTGGTGTCTGGCTGCAGTATAGGTCATAAGCCCCGCCTCCCCATGTATTCCAGATATGAGCCGGGAAAACTTAAAAAAATTACGATACCTGGTAGAAAAAATGAACTTCCACTTCTTGAACAACTAGCAGCTGACACTGATAGATATATTTCACAGAATAGCGCATGAACATGCATCTCCGACCAGTTGGTGCTGATGTCAATACAGTGTTTTCCAAAAAACGCCTCTAGATGACGTCTTGTCATGACGCTCCTACTACTACTGCTACGGTTTATTCAGAATATGCTGTTTAACATGTAAACGGGGATATTCAATATTCCGTTCGCTCAGCACTCTGTGGAGCATGTAAACACCTTATTCGGAATATTTCCTTAATCAGAATATGGTGTGCATGTAAACGTAGTCTTTGACTTTGAAGGCCTCCGCTCTAGATGAAACAAAGCTTCATTTTTACAGGGGAAAGTCGACTCCTGAACCCTTATTCCTCCACCTGAAGTTCTCCGTCTCCTTCTAACGCCGATTTTTTTTTGCAGAAGCAGACGTGCATCAGTCATTTTCTCCACCTGCGCCGGTTTCCATCAGAGTTCTTGTGAAAGAGAAAAGGTTAGGCTCTCCGCTACGAGAGTAGAGGTGGAGGCGGAGACGACTGCGGTGGGAAGACGCACTGGCAGCGTGCGGCCCCGCGCTCCGACTGACGCTCGAAGTTTGTGGAAAAAGCTCGGAGCCTTGCTTTTCAGGCTTAGTTGCACTGGGCTCTTAGTCGACTTGAGACGTCTACCTCCTCTACATTCTGAGCATCAAAGCCTCCGCTCCTCCCTTGATGGGACTCAAAATGTTGAATATGTAGATCATGTCTTCACATCCCTGGGTACACCCCCCTCTCCTCCCCCCCTCCTCCCTCCTCCTCCTCAGGTCTGTTGGCTGAGCTGGAGTGTTATTCCTCCTCTCCAACATTTACACATGCAGCTCCATCCCTCTCGCCCTCCTTCAATCTGCTCTTTTTTTTTTTCTCCGTCTTGCCTGAAGCACCTGCAGGCAGAAGGCGGTGGCGTGCTGAAATGTTAAAATAAAACCATAAAATTAATGTGTCCTGCTCTTAAAATCAAGATGTGCTTTGATGACTTGCCTCAGGCTGAACTGGAAAAAAAAAAAAAAAAAAAAGACTTGACTACAAAGAGAAAGACGTGCGTTCAGAAGAGTCGCACTATTTTTGATTCTTGAGGAATTTAAACAGAACAAGAAGGTATTTTAATTCTCTTATTTGTCGTATCAAATCTCCTCTTTATGTAATACAGTTCTGCTATGAGGGTAAATGACTCCAAGCTTCGATCACATTCTAATAACTAGTGATAAAAACATTCAGATCTCATCACACATGGTTTTATAAATCATTACAGTAACTGTTTAAAACAACTTCACGACAATACTACATGAAAATAATGGAAAACATGGACAAAAAGATGTTTTAGAGACAAACATATTCAAGAATGCATCATCTTTGTGAGAGTTAAAGCTGATTTTATTGTTTAAAGGCTGAGTTTCTTTGGCTTTATACAAATCTCAACTCCAATGAAGTAGGGCAGCGATTCCCAACCTGTGGGTCATGGCCCCCTGGTGGGCCGCGACGGTATAGCAAGCCGGCCGCGGAATCATTTCCAGAAAAGTATTTTATTGGAGTGTAATTATATAAAGATACAAGGTACAAATAGAAAAATTAAGATACAAATACAAATAATAACATTTCAAATGTTAAACTTGGTTAGGTTTTAAAAGAAATTAAAACAGTTCAGATTTTAATATATGAAAAAAAGTCCGCTAAGAAGGAACCTATAGGTAGCATGACCTGAAAAATAACAACAACCTGAAATGTAATAAAAAAATTGTAATAAATACCAAATTTGCAAAAATTGTCAAAACTGTAACCGAAGTCCTGAGAGCGAAAAAGAGTAAAAATAAAGTAAAACCCAAAATATAATAACTGCACCAGAATGTAACAAGTTGTCATACTTTGGGCAAAAAGTTATCAGGTTTTGGCTTAACGTGTGTTACATTGTTGACCAGATATCACATTTTGGGTTTTATTACATTTTTTCATTACGTTTTGGGTCATTGTTGCGAATGGGGCTCTAAAGAAAAACGTATATAGCAGCCGAATGTTTGGGTTGGAGGTGGGCCTCAAACATTTTTGAGCTTTAAAAGTGGGTCCTGATATGGAAAAGGTTGGGAACCACTGAAGTAGGGACGTTGAGTAAAATGTTAATAAAAACAGAAAACAATGATTTGTAAATCATGTTTAACCTGTAATCAACTGAACACACTATAGAGACAAGATATTCATTATTCAAACAGATAAAAATATTCTCTCATTCTGAATTTGATGCCTGCAACTTGTTCCTAAAAACCTGGACAGGAGCAACAAAAGACTGTGCAAGTTGAGGAAAATGCTGAAAAAACTGCTGTTTGGATCCTTCCACAGGTGAGTGTCATGATTGGGTATAAAAGGAGCATCATCCCCAAAAGGCTCAGTCCTTCACAAGCAAAGATGGAGCCAGATTCACCACTTTGTCAACAACTGCGTGAGGTGAAAAAGTCCAACAGTTTAAGAACAATGTTTCTCAACTTTGTCCAGGAATTGATGGATTTCATCATCTACAGACCATAATATCATCAAAAGATTCAGAGAATCTGGAGAAATCTCTGCACGTAAGCAGCAAGGCCCAAAACCAACATTCTTACCGGCACTGGAAACTGGGGAGTCCGCCGCGGCGTAATTTTTGGGTGTAGTAACACATTTCCTATAATCGTGCACCCGAGTCCTTGTGAAGAGAAAACCATTGTCAGTTAACACAGTTCATCACTACATCTACAAGTGACAGTTCAAACTCTACCATGCAAAGACAAAGTCAGACATCAACAACACACACAAACGTTTCAAACTCTTTTTGGAAATCATGGACGTGGTGTCCTCCGGGCCAAAGAGGAAAAGGACAATCCGAATCATTCACAGCGCAAAGTTCAAAAGCAGCATCTGTGATGGTATGGGGGTGTGTTAGTGCCCATGGCATCATGGGTAACTGTCCCAGTATCTGTGAAGGCAGCGTTAATGCTGAAAGGTACAAACAGGTTTTGGAGCAACATCTGCTGCCATCCAAGACACTTTGTCTTTTTCAGGGACGTCCCTGATTATTTCAGCAAGACAATGAGACCAAGACACATTCTGCTCCTGTTACAACAGCGTGGCTCCGTAGTTTACTTGTGTTTGTGCATTAAGTCACTGCACTGAAGTACGCCTCTTCACGATGAAGGAAGTTTCAATTACTTTTATTTTTTCTCTTGACATATTTGCCTGATTTACATAATCTGTATTAAACTTGGGCATTGTTTGAATTTAAATGATTCCAGTTGTGATTCCTTATCAATTCTCAATTCCAATTCTGAAAAATTTGGCATTTCCGAGGACCTTGCGTTGGCTTCTTCTTCGTTGGTGTTCAGTGGCTATCTCCACTAGATGGCAGTCTGAGCATCATACTAGGCCTCAAAATGTCCTACTTTGAATAGTTCTGGGAGAATTGGGATGTTATTCCTGGTCCCTATGCTTTAGACTTGATGCCTGTCGTTACCCGATCCGTTCTGTGCATGTGCATTGACGACATCACTTCCGCAACTTCCTAATTTTCACGCCATAGTGATGTCACAGGGTTAAAAGGGTAAATTCGGGTTCATTTACTGATGTGTTGCTGACGAAAAATGGGTTGTAAAGCCAACGAGTGGATGTGGATGTGTTCTGTACATGCACAGATCGGAATCAGATTGCCGGCACGGATCAGGTGATGACAATACCCAACCCAATTCTGGACCCGGGTCTTAGTCCTTGGGTGGAAAAGAAACAAACAGAGGACGACAGAAACCAGGTAGTTCCTGGGAACCTTTTGACATTCGCTTTAAACTTGCTGCTTTTGTGAATTTTCTTACCATTTGTTGCAATTCAGCCCAATATAAACAAAGATGGACTGGGTGTTGTTGCATATATGTTTTTCTATGTGTCACATCTTTATAATATCGATTCCTGCTGCTTTGTCTCATAACGGCGTTAAACCCATGAGCAAACAACAGCCCGCTAATCCGCGCGACTTTATCCTGCTTGTATTTCTTTGTTGTTTGTAATAAAAGACAACGTAAACACACTCATATGTTTCCAGTGTGGTCACATTTGTCTCCTCCTCCCTGTGTTTGCTGTGTCGTAATTAGACAAAGCGTGGTATTTGTCTGTTTTAGAGAGAGGGTGGGGTCTTTGTGTGGGGACTGAGTGAGAAAAACTGAGGGTATGTGTTGTGTTTTGAATATTTTAAACCTCCAAAATGAATTTTTCAATGAAAATAATCTTCAGTGTGGAGCCCAAAAGGATTAAAGCGCGCTCCCTTAAGCATAAAAACGCCTCACAAGGAGGGTTTAGACACTGAAACTCTCCGCTGATCGCACTCTTAGTTTTCCCTTTAAAGCTCTGGGACGCAGCTGATGTATGATTTTTAATAAGACAGAGACACCGTGTGTGTGTGTGTGTGTGTGTGTGTGTGATGTATCCATCCTGTAATCCTCGAGCTGCAGCGAGCTCAGAGCGCTGCTGAAATTTTTATTTAGCAGATGAACACACCTATTACAAACCTCCCCCAACGCTCTCGTGCGTGCATGTTTACACTCGCTCGCTCGCGCACACAAACTCCCAAACGTGTCGTTTCTCCGGGAGGGAACCCAGAGCAATTAAAAACACGTAAAAGGCTCGCTGTCTGCTGCTCCTTTCTGTTGTCATTTCTCTGCCAGTTTTTATTCTTTTGGTATCTCATGTTTGTGTGTGTGTGTTGACAGCGAGCGTCCCTGCAGTGCCAGGCCCCTTCTTATCAGTATGCCGCGTGCACTTCCGCTCTAAACATGGCCAAAGCTTTTGGGAGCCGTGAAGCTTCACTGATAAGATAACAGACAAAGCCCGCTCCCTTTAAGGAAGGCGTGAAATAGAAAAATGGGAGATCCCTCCCTGTGGAGTACGACGGGAATAACAGCGCGAGGGGAGAAAGATGAGTTTTTGAAGCAGGAGAGTCGATACGAGAGAGGAATTTAGTGGAGGAACAAAAGGAAACGCGCTTTCCCGAAGCTGCTACTTCTGCTGTGTGAGGTGAAGATGATCTGCAGAGCATATTTAAATACTTCGCCATGGCAACAGGCTCCATGATTAAGGGCAAATAGGCAAAACTGCTGCAGCACTCAAGATTGAGATGATACAAATTAAGGCAACTCTGGACTGTTTCCAAGGAGACGAAATAGGTGGAGGGGTTAAAGTCCAACCTAAACACACCTTAAAGCTATTTTAGTGACAGCAGAGCGGAGAGTGGGAGGGGGAGGGGGGAGGGGGGGTGGTGTTCCTGACAGGCGAGCTCTACAAATAATCACTAGACCTGCCAAGATGTGTGATCAGAGTTCAAAATCCCTCCATACATTTGTGTGTGTGTGTAAGTGTGTGAGTGTGTGTTCATTGTTCTGCGGCCTCTCTCTCACCTCAGCGCGGTAAAAAAAAACACACACACTCAAGAAAAACCTCGTAGCCCTGTTGAATTTCATGCACTTTTATTCATTCGTCCTCCCCTGTGGAATCTTTTATTTTTCTCCATTTAAAACACTTTTATTTATTTGTTTATTTTTTCATATCACCGACATCATCTTTCAACAAATTCATCAAAAACGACAAAAGTGACAATATGGCTTTGTGACAACAACAGGCCTCAGGTGTCTCGTGTCATTTTATTCCTTTGTTTTTTTCAGTGTTTAAAGGTGCCAGAACGGAGACGACGCCCTGATTTAAACAAACGCACATGTGAGAAGGATTTTTCTTTTTTTTCATGTTGTTCGGATTTTATCTACAGAAGGTTTTGGTTCGTCAGAGTTTGGCTTCGTTTGCTTGTTTCACCAACGATAAATAAACTACAGGCTGTATATAAAGATGGATGACATGGCGGCTCCTGAAAGTGAAGCCAAAATATTTCCTTTAACAGACTTCGCCCACGTTTTACACCTGAGTATTGGTCATTTTACGAACGGGAACTGACTTTCGACAACAAGTGAACGAGTAAACTTTCGATGTGAGATTGTCTTTACCGGATCGTGAATTTGGTTTTACGATAAAAGGTGCGCTCTAAGATAACAATAAATAACAGTTTGCTTTAAATAAGACACAGAAACTGAGAACCAAGTCTGACAGGTCGAGCTTTTCAAAACGACTTAAACCTGCATTTCCTCCATTGACCAGCAGGGGGCGTCTATATGAGTCAATTTCGCTTAAAATTAGCTTTTTTCTCTGTTGATTTCTTGCCTCAGTAAACAATTAAATCACTTATTTGAAGTCATTTCATCCTGAATGTCTTTGTGAATGAGTTGTGATGCTATCATGATCTGAAAAATGTCTCGTCAACACTTTGAGCTCTGTTAAACTCAAGAAGTGCTTTTGAGGCTGTGCTCGTCATGTTACTTAAAGAGGGGGTATTGCGCTTTTTTCAGGCTTTGTTCTGTCGCTCTGATGCCCCTGTTGTAGCATTTCATTTATCACATCACCAAAAAAAACCCCAATACAATTCCTGCTTTTTTCTGTTTTCCATCAGAACCATCTGTACCACGTTTGTGCCTGTTATCAACCGCGCACGCTATCACGATAAATCACCTGAAACAATACGCTAATAGCATGCGCAATTCTTTAATTTGAACACGCAATTTAGTACTCTTTGAGATCTTAATAGATCAGGCCCTTGGTTCGATATTTCAGAATTTAATTTCTAAAGAGTGATGTCAACGTTTCCACTGAAAACTCTGGCTTGCTGTTTACACGGCAACGGGGAAACAGCAATTCAGAAAAATTCCCCTTTGGAGGCTGTTTTCAAAAGTTTCCGCTTTAAGGTCTGCTAAAACACTACGTGAACGGCTTCTTAAGCTCCCTGCTCCACTGATTGGCTTTGAGCTTCTATAGTAGACCTGGGCAAATTAAGGCCCGGGGGCCACATCCGGCCCTCTGAACATCCCTGTCAGGCCCGTGGGAGATCAAACATTGTGTAGAGGCAACTTAAAACTCATTCATGGAACAAATGAAATTCTTTTTAGCATTAAATAAATGTAAATTTACTTTGATTTGAAGTAGCTCCAAGCTTATTTTTAATTTATAGATTTGAGAAAGCGGTTTTGGGTGGAGTTTGGGCGATTAGGTCAGCCAGCACAGTTGTGGGGTTTTTTTTGTCATCTGTTCTTTTGTTCTTGTCTGGTTGGTGTGACATGAGGCCTGCACAAAAATGTTTTTGACTGTGTTTTATTTGAAGAACCTGATTGACTGGATTGAGTTATACCTTTTTTGATTTTACTTTGGATGAATTGTGGAAACTGCGTCCCCCGAATAAATGGACTTACATCTCATCAGTGAGTAACGTCAATTTTTGTTCATGAAAGCGGACACGCGTCATCACCAAGAGCCTGTGTCACACAAGTGGCTTTGAATTTGTTTTTATGGGGATCTGCCACTACACATTGGTTAGAATATGATGAAAAAAGAAAAGTTTTTTTACTGTTTATCATTTCCATAAGAGTATTTTCTTATTTGATCAACATCACAGTTTCACATATTTACAGAAATTCCTTTTTTCTTTGGTTACCAGTAGCAGATAATCAAAGTAAATAAGTAAAAGCATTTTATAATTTGGAAAAAAGTTAAGATTGAACAGACTCAAGTTGGCGTTCTTGTTGGTTTGTCCCTACGAAATGAACCAGGTTTCTCAAGTGGTTAATTGCCCACCTCTGATCTATGGGCAGGCCTTGGTGTTTGAGGCCCGACCTCTCCAACTTGTCTCAAACAAGATCTGAATGTGATGACTGTATTTTCCAGTCGGTCTCTTGAAGATCTTGTTCCACTTTTGTAACACAGCGTTTTGATCTGTTAACAGACAGAAATCACCGTTTAAAATACAGATGAGCAGAATACCCCCTCTTTAAAGTCGCAATGAGTGACGAGCTTCGTTTTTTCGTGTTTTATCATCTGGATAATGTTGTACCTGAACTGTTTCCTTTCTTTTTCCTTCTCTTGAAAATCAAAGCACCTCCTGGATAACTCATATATCTTTAAAGCTTGATCATAAATGTTGTTCCACCATCTGTCGAAGAGCTGAAACTATTTGTTCTGCCTAAAAAACTGAAGGCAAAAGTAAAGGCCAGCAGTGAGCGAAGGCAGCGAGTCGGTCGAGTCATTAGTCATGGAGCTATAATCTCAGCAGAGTGTGATAAATGTATATACCGGTCAGCTAATGTCACCCACCTACGCACTGCCTGTCTTACTTTTCTTCATTAGGCAGAGAAAAGATAAAAACACACTCAAGAAGAAGAAGTTGTTCCAACAGTCAGACGGTATTCAAAGTATTCAAAGCACAGTAGAAGAAGGTTTTTGTTCAGGCACTTGTTAAACGTGTGGTGTTTTTGTTTTAGCGCTCGATCCCTCGTGCTCTCGTTGAACGGCAAACAGCGAGTCGTGTAGCGCTCCGTCCTTATTCCCTCATTACTGCGTTAATTACGGCCGTGTGTTTGGTCTTGTGTGTGCTGTAAAATCGGCGTGTGAGGGGTGAAGACTGTAACAAATGAAAATAATAACACCAATTACATCTCCAGAGCTCGGAAGTGTGTGTGTGTGTGTGGAGTGAGCGACCTTGGTGAAAAAAAAAAAAAAAAAAAAAAAAAAAAAAAAAAAAAAAAAACTTCATCTTTTTCTCCTGGACAGACTTTGCTTCTTTACAATTCACGAAGGAAAAGAAAAAAAAAATTACATTCAACTTGAAATTAAAGAAAAAGAAAAAATCACAATCCTGATGCAAAAGAAAGATGTAAACAGTCTCAGAGAAGAGGAAATATCAAAGATCACAAAATTCACAAACACTTAAAGGCATCGAATCTCCAACGGTTGTTTGAAATCAATCCTGAAACAGAATCATCTTTTTTTTTTTTTGACTCACAAGAAACTGTTTTTGAACACCTTGAAATAGGACATTTTTATCTCATACTTTATCCAATGAGAGAATGTTACTAAAAATAAGACACAAAGGCTTAGACTTCAGTTTTTGTAGTCATTATCTAGTTTGCTCTAGATCACTGTTTCCCAACCNTTTGCTTCTTTACAATTCACGAAGGAAAAGAAAAAAAAAATTACATTCAACTTGAAATTAAAGAAAAAGAAAAAATCACAATCCTGATGCAAAAGAAAGATGTAAACAGTCTCAGAGAAGAGGAAATATCAAAGATCACAAAATTCACAAACACTTAAAGGCATCGAATCTCCAACGGTTGTTTGAAATCAATCCTGAAACAGAATCATCTAAAAAAAAAAAACTGAGTGTTCTTTGACAAAAACTTGTGGAACTTTATCCTGTAAAAATAGAGTATGAAATAGGTTACTCTCTTACAATGATTTTTATTCTGTGTTTCCGAATCTGAAGTCAAAAACATCAGTAATAGATCAAACGAGATCTAGTGACAAAGGGTTGGACACCAGGTGCCGGGGAACCACCCGGTGTTTGGTCTTACAAGTGGGCCGCCAAATCATTTCCAAAATAGCATGATTTTAGTGGAGGGTAATAATCAGGGTGAAAGTAGAGTTAAATTCTTGCTGGTACTAAATGACAGAAGAAGAAGAGCCTGAAAACAACTTTTCTTTCATCCTCTGGTTAGAAAACATCTGCCTGTTAGTATTTGGACATTTAGAGTTCTCTGTGTTGTTCTAGAAGAGGAATCGTTTCTGTGATGAAAGTTGAAATTCTGTTTTGAAACGGAAACTACGTCGATGTATGCTAACCTCTAGCATATCAATGGGATTTCCCATATCTTGCTAGCATCGAGCTAGCGCTTACTTTACTATATAGTTTTTGGAACAATAGTAGATGTGTAACATGTTAAATATATTGAATATGAATCTTTTGTGAGACAGTGATGTACGTTTCTTTGTGTATTCAGTTTCTAAAGTAAAACTTCAAGCAGAAAATCCTGAATCAGAGTTTTCTTGGGAAACTGTTCTCTAGGACAGTGGTTCCCAAAGTGGGGGTCGGGACCCTTTGGGGGGTCACAAGACATTGATAGGGGGTCCTGGAATGTGTCCCAAAATCGAAAGCTATGAACTATTCCACATTTTATCCATTATTGTGAGAATAAAAGCAAAAAATAGGGGTGAAAGATAACATAAAGTTATGCAAACGGAAAATGTTTTATCTGTTTTTCACATTTCTTTGTTGAAGTTTGATGCAGTGAACACAGCAAAGTGCACATTAGTCGGTGAATTTTCTACTGGTCAGTTAAATTAAGTATCCTTGGGGGGTTTTGTTTGTTTTTGTCCATTTTTGGATTGGCCCATTAGTGTTGTACCACAGCAGGGGGTCACCAGTCTCTAGCGCTGCCATTTTGGGGGTCACAGGCGGAAAAGTTTGGGAACCCCTGCTCGAGGACGTAAGGTCCAAACGCTGCGTCGTAAAGAATCAATAAGAGGAATCGCTAAACAAGAATGCCAATAATATCGATGGATTGAACCATTTCTTATTGATTCCTAACAGGAAACGGTTCTCGATGCCCATCCCTAGTTGGAGCAGAGAGTGAAATGAAACCAGCTCTGTTATTTCAACAAAGAGTCGGACCAAACGTGGATCTAGAGGAAGTTGTTTGATTCTAAGTCTCGTGAGGTGGAGAGATGATTCTGAGCTCAGTTTCAGGATTGATTTCAACACACTCCTCCTCATGTTTGGAGACTTTTCACAGTGAAACATGAATTCAGTCAAAACAAGCACTGACCGTGTTTTACATATGACAACTGCTGGAAAAAAACCTCGTGTTAATATCAAACGGCAACATTTCAAGTTGAGATTTCTAAGGTGCGTTTTTTTTTTTTTTAAAGGGTTTAGTGATCCCTAAGTGTTTTGTTTTTTAATGAAGAGTGAATGTGGGATCATTGAGATATTTATAAAACTGTCACAAAACACAAAGCCACAAGGTTTTCGCCTGATTATAACACAATGTCCAAGACTGACAGGTTATTTCAGCGTTCAGCTAAAGGCAACAGTCAGCTCTGTTTAACAGTGTCTCTGCTCCCATCTCAGAGCCAATTAAAAGGTGTGAGAATCCTCCGTCGGTCCGACTGTTCTCCACATCGCTCGCCGTCAAACCCATCAGTGGGGAGGACATCAGCCCCCCCCCTTCCTCCAAACCACATCCTAAATTAATCGCACTCTGAGATAATCACGTAACCGACAATTAACTCCCATTTAATACCCCACCAACCCTCCCTCCCTTACAGTACGACTACACACACACACACACACACACGCGCACACACACACATGTGACACATCTACACACCAGTCTCATTACACAAACGGACGCTGATTCCCAGCAGGCACGACGCACGTATGAAATATGTGTTAGTTATCACAAATGATGCTAACGCCTTTTTTTTTTTTTTTTTTTTTTTCTGTCTTTACATGCGAGGGGATTTTTGGCAAAATGTACACAAACACTACACAGAGTGACATCATTATTAGAAGGGTGATATGTAGGGGAAAAGAAATGAAATCAAGAAGATACTTTGACTCCAAAGTGAAGAAGAGAGGTTCATTTCAAAAACACCCAAAGGGGAATTTGATGTGTTGATTATTTATGTTTATTTTGGAGTAGGGCTGCACGATTTATTGTTTTCTGATGGAAATCGCAATTTCAAACATCCTGATCATGTGATCGCTAAAGCTGAAATTCATTTTTGCTCCTGACTGACCCAGGATCTGTTCTGTCAGCTGTTTCACACACACACCTGTTTTGAGTGTAAAACTGTTGGGAAAAATCCTTTTTTCCTTGAGATTGTTGAATTTTGTTTTTAATTGTTTTGTATTTTATTTTCTTTAACTTGACACAATTAAGAATATTTTGCACTACATTATTTTTAAAAGTTAAGAGTCAAAGATATCTCTTTTCGTTCTTCAGTTTTTATAACTAAACATACAATTTTAAAAGTCTGGTTTAGAAATAACTAGAGTAGGTGTCAGACTCAGGGTATGAGAAAAGTCAAACTTTGACTATTTATCTAAAAATCTTAAAAAAAAATGTTTTGCCTTCCATCCAATAATTTCAACGTTTTATAACAAAATTTCTACTTTTTATCTCAAATATTGCCTTTATTTCGAAACATAGACTTTTTATCTTAGACTTTAGTCATCTTAAAATTTTGACCTTCAATGAGAAAGTTTGGACTTTTTTCACATAATGTTAAATTTATGTCTTAAACTCTGGAAGTTTATTGACTTTTTGTCTCAGAGTTTTGTCTTTATTTCTCAAAATTTCCACTTTTTATATGAAAATATTGACTTTTTATCTCAAGGTCGGAAACAATTCTTACCTTCAGTTTTCATTTTCATCCTCACATTAGAGTAAAAGCTTCTGATGTTTCAATGGTTTGATGTAATTTTCTGTCAAGTTTGTAAATGTTACTGTAAATTGTGAAAACTTCATTAAAGTTTGGTTTAAAGAAAATCGTGAATCGAATTGAAATCGCTATATGTGCCAGAAAAATTGCAATTAGATCTTTTTCTAAAACCATTCAGCCCTATTTAGGAGCATTAGTTTGTCTTGCGAATGTTCACAAATTAAATGCACAAACACATCATTAACATGTATTTTTGAAAGAAACCTCTCTACTTCAAGGAGTCTTCTGACATCAGGCTCCTGTTTCAGCTGATGACACTCTTTGAGCCCCCCCCTGTGCAGCAAACAAAGCGACCAGCGTCTTCTTCTCTGAACACAAAACCTGCAGGATAGTTGCTTTCAGGTCGAAATTGCACATCATTATCAAATTGCACCTCCAAAAAAAAAAAAAAAAAAAAAAACAGAAATTGCACTCATTACTGCCGCCTGTCACAGTGCAGGCGTGGAGCACTTCGCTCCAGAAAGCCCCCCCCCACCATCCCCCCTCCCCCCACCTACTCCCCCGACTCCCTCTCCTCTGATGTGCAGCCACTGATCCTGGATCAGCTCCAGCCTGTTGGCACGGTGTGTTTGGCACTGAGGGAGGATTAGTCCACTGATCTGAGATCAGACTGAGCTGTAACGGCACTGAGTGAAAGAAAACAACAAAAAGCGACTGTTCACGTCCGCGCTCGCCAAGACCTGCGACCTCCTGACGCTCTGCTGAACACTTTATTTTTAAACACCAGAGCGTCGACGAGAAGTCGAGATGTCACCGCAAATTTATCTTTAACAGGAAGGAAAACACTGATTTGGTGAGTTTGCTCAACTTTGTGTGCTAATCTCAAGATTACTGGTGGCGTTCTTATTACTATTATTCCTGTGGAGGAGGTTTTCCTGTTTGTAAAACGCTAAAATTAATTCAGATGCCCCTACATGAGCCACAAAAGGCCAAAAAAGATCTGACCTGAACATATGGTGTTTTTTCCTGAAAGAACGGGGATCTTCTTTCATTCAGCGTTTGGTAATTAATCGTCTATATTGGTAACAACAGACGGCACCAGTTGATGGTGAAGCGAGTGAACCTTTCACGACCGAGGCCAGCTGTCGCTCACCAGAGGGATGGAAGACGGAAAAGATAGTAAAAACAGACCAAGGACGAGTTTCTGTGCCGTCCTGGAGAGGCTGAACTGTAAAGAATTCATGAAGGGAGATAATTATCAGAGAACAACCACAAAAATCTGGTGCCAAAGAAAAACCTGTCCAAGCGCGCTGGTTACAAAAGGAAAGGTAAAATTAGGAGCAGAGCCATCATCCCTCCAAGAGACTCCAGGTTCAAACTCAATTGCATGTGCAAAGCTGATCTACTAACAGGGTGCAGACGTGGACCGCGCTTCTTATGTGAGCACAACAGCACGCGCTATCCATTTAGCGCGTCTACGTTCATGTAGATCACCAGGAAGCGCAAAATTCTGGGAGGAGGAGATGCAAATGTGATCATTTAGCACCCACAAAGTGATTTATCAAACCTGAAATGGTTTGTGGGCGCTGATTTAGCGCCTATATTTAGCATGTGTGAAAGGCAGGTGCAAACTGGAACAGCGTTACGCACAAACGGCTGCGGCAACAAACTACAGACAAATGTTTAGTCATCTCCACAACCCAAGAGGTCTAATGGCGCCTTTCTACTATACAATTCCAGCCCCACTCTACTCGACTCTGTTTAGTTATCTTTTCCTCTAGCCCGACTACAGACTCACGGTGGGCGTGGATCTTATAACACAGCTGCGCAGAAGTGCGTGCATGTCATCTATAACGCCACACAAACATAATTGTGTACTAACAAATGTGCCACCGTGGTCTTTAGAGGAAAAAAAAAAGCTTTCAAAAGATTTCATTAAAGTACTACAGTAGCTCAGTGTCGGTCGTCATGACAACGGAGGTAAACAACAGCCTCGTGCTGCTGCACGCGGAGGAAAACGAAGGAGCTGCTTCCTGACATCAACTCTTCCCTGGATCCAGTGAGATCACTTTAATTTTTGATTTTTGGGCCTGGTATAGCAGAGATTTTTTGTTGATCAATCATTCTTCTTTGAACTGGTTTTCCTTTTTGGTTCCCTGTGGATTAATGGACTGATTGGTGCTTAAAGACTCTCGTGGCAGACAGATCGCTCCTGCGCCGACGAACTTTGATTTAATTTAAAAGACTCTTTAAACCAAACTCTCTTTGCTGTTAACTTCTTTTTGGTTTAAAAAGGACTTTTAACTTATTTAGGAATCATGAAGGAGCATTTTAGGGCTGTATTTTGTCTTCATTCAGTCTGGTTCTGTGCCGTCAGGTTTAAATGTCGTTAAAAACCCGTCGCTGATTTATTCGTTTGCCTCTTGTAAGTGATTTGTTCAGAGTCAGAAAGTGAAGCTTTGGTGACGACATTCTCTGACCAATGAGTGACCGGCAGTCCGTCCACGTCACCTTTTAGTATCAGCTTTACTCTCTTAGAACCAGGGTAGAGCAGGTACTAAAAACTGGCGTCTGCCGTGTAGTACCGCGCTAATGGAAACGCAACACAAACCGGGTAAAGGCGAGTAGAGTAGGGCCAAGGCGAGTCAGTGGAAAAGGGCCATATAAAAACTCTTTTGAAAAGAGTATGATAATATGATTTGGATTCCCTCTCTTTCTTTCTCTCGCTGCGTGTAATAATGATATCAATAATTACATTTTTGAGAAAAAGCTTTAGGTTTTCTGTGTTTTAGTGCTCTTAAATGTAGATTATTAGACGTGTGGAGAGTCAGAGCTTTTTGTCCAGTAGTTTTTTCTCTGTAAATTCAGATGTGGCAGGCGGATGAAAAGCATGTTTCTCTGCAGCAACACAGAAAAAAGAGAACTGTGGAAAAAATGATGGGGTCCCCTTTAATTTTGAGACATCAAAATGGGGTCACAGCCCAAAAAGGTCGAGAACCACTGCTTTACATACTGCTTTCTCTCTTTATACTGAGGTAAAAGTTGACGTTTTAGGTTTTTTGGAGAAAGACGTGTCATAGATAAGAATCATAACTCCTCAGTTAGTTTCACTGAGCCAAAGCAGAGAAGTTTCTGGAAGTAAAAGTACAAACAGAGCCTGAGAAAATCTCCCCCCGTCCTCTGCAGCTCGTCTCATTTTCAGGTTCTAGCTGCAGGTTGTAAAGCTAATTAAGCTCCTTTTAAAAACTCTTTCTATTCAGGCTAGAAAAGATAATTATAGATCAAAATTGATTTTTTTTTTTGAGTTCACTTATTTGGAACTTTAATTACTTGTAGATGTTGAAAAGTGAGAGACTCAGGGATTCATTCAGAGACATGAAAGCATCAAGACGTTGAAAAGCAAGAGGAATGTTTTTATATCAACAGAAAATAAAGTTTGGACTCTGAACTCTGCCACAGTTTGTCTGAAGAGGGAAAACTATTTTGACTCGGTTCAAAGATGCATCGATGAAGAGGAGGAAATGTTTTTCATGCCTCAGTGTGGAGAGCTCTGGTGTCTGTTTGGGGAATGTTTAAGAGATAAAGACGACATTTCTTCGAGCAGGAGAAGAGGCTCTTTAGTGTTTGTGCCTGACGATGAGCGGGGTTAAAGAAATGATCAATGTGCAGCGAAGCAAACTCCCGCTTGGTTCAATGTCAAATCATAAACTATTCAGAGGAGCAAACTTTCAGAGCCCAAACATTTACGGAGTCTCACAGAAGTGCTGTTTAGATTATTAATAACATTCATAACAGATCCTGATAACTTACTACACGTGGAACAATCTCAGCCCAGATGGGGCTCTGGTGTCTGCAGGATGATGAAAATCACCAAATCAGTGTTTACCAAAGACGCCTGTTTGCACCTGATTTTAACAGATTCACGCTGAGCCTGAAGCGCATTTAGCACCGTTGTTATCACAGAACAGTTCAATTTGTTGTTGGCTCAGCTGATCCTGAAGCAGTGGCTTTGTCATCGGAGAATCACACAAACACATGAAACGACCGGAGCCTTGGTTTCTACGGCAGAGTACAGGAAAGAGGAAATAAATAAGAAAGGTTTAAAAACATGGTTTGTAGTCACAGACACTGACGCATGGAGAAACCTGAAGGGCTCTGATTGGAGGATGGCGGTCCAGGTGTCGGGGGCACCGTGGGCGTTGGAGTCCCGGTCACATGGCCAAAGCTCGGGCCTTCGCGGCTGCTGCTTGCGCTCGTTGCACGGCGCCCTGGCTGTTCTCTCTCCTCGTCAGCTGGCTGGTTTCAAACAGGCCCTCGTGGCTGACGCCTCCACCGGGACCCCCGTCCGAAAACGTCAGCACTCCTGAACCAGAGACATGTTTAGTTTTAAGACTGATCTCCTCTGAGTTACATGGTCAAACACTGAAGGAGCTTTTCAACCACAGGGAACAAGGGACCTCTGGAGGAACTGTGCATGTGGAACCAGGGCATAAATTTAGTTGGATTTTCGAGGACTTTCACCAGCTTTAGACGACGTTATCTCGTCATTTTTGCTGAGAGGCCTTTGTTGTTGTCTTAAGCCTCGTTTCCACCAGGCAGTCTGGTACGCATCAGTACACTTTGGTCTGGGTCAGATCGATAAAGCCTGATCCTGTGCGCGTTTCCACAGCCAACCGTACCCTATTTGGTAGGCCGGATGTCGAGAGCCACATCAGCCACGTAACAGCGTGCGCTACACAGTGTACCCTGCTAATATATGCAACGAAGAAGAAATCGGCAGCATTTTAAACAAAGAGGAACCATGGAGGACATCCAGCAACTCTTTTGCTTTGCCATCTTCAGAATAAAAAGTTCTGCGCTCGTACACGAGTAGAAATTTAAACATGGCGGGGTTGTGTGTTGTTCTTTATGAGCACTGTCGCACAGGAAGTGATGAATCTTTTGACCAATCAATGTACTGCAGTGATTATAGCCCCACCCCCCGAGGCCGGTTTGGTACGGTTTGGCACCCCAATGGAAGGGTACTGAAAAGTGGGGACCCGTCCTGGTTTTAGGGTGAATTCCAATTCCTGTCTTAACCCTCAATCTCAAAATGCGCACTCCCGCGAAGTGTAAGTGCTGTTCCGATTCTCAGAATGTTAAGGTTGAGGGGTAAGACTGAGGCTGTATCTCCCTCAAAACTGAGATTCTCCGACACCACCCTTGGTACTAAGGGCTACCCAGAATGCATTGCGTATTTTCAGTAAATAAACATGGCGTCCAAAGCGGCAGAGAAGGCGAGCTACAAATATAGTATTTTCTTTGTTAATGGAGATATAAATATTAGGAAAACCATTGTATTATCTTAGTTTAGACCCATTTTATGGATTATTTACCTCGTTGTTGCATAACATTTATTTTTATTTTACGATCTTTTGTCAATAGCGTCCGGTGCGGACAAGCCATGTTGCTATCGTTTAAGTTAGTTAACGTTACAAAATGGTCTTTTTTCTCAGTGGTAATGTAATTGTTTATCAAGATAACAGCCTATATAACATGCTTGTGCCGATAATGGTATAAGATGACCGGGCTAATGTCATCTCCTGTAGCCGCAGAGTTATGTAACGATAGTTATAGCTGGTGTTTACCTTTCAATAAACTATGGTATGCTGTGACAGCTGAATATGTCCGTGGTTGTGTTATTTATACAGATATTTTTTTGATAACGCTAACCGAAGGAATAACTGACAGACAGTCCACAACAATTTCATTTTCATTTAAGGGGTGTCCCATTTCTAAGTCACAAGATAGCCCTTAACACTTGGTTTTGAGGGCGACTAAGATTGAGGGTTAAGACAGGAATTGGAATTGGGCCTTAGTCTATGGAAACGCCACAAAATGCGTGCCGTACCGAGACGAACCCAACTGTTCCGCTTGGTGGAAACAAGGCTTTAGAAAGCAATCACACTGGCCATTTAAACTGTGCTGTAATCAAGCTGGATCCCAGCTGATACAACAGATCCTGGGTCAGTCAGGAGTGCAGCCAAAAGATCACGATGAAATTGCGATTCTGATCAGAAAACAATAAATTGTTCAGCCATAGTCAAGGGGAAGAGGTAGATAAAGGAATAAAAATGGAGCGACAATGCAAGCAGCATCACTGTGCAAACTTTGTTCATCATAAGGTTTGACAGTCAGTTCATTCTTTGGTCCATCCAAATTCACCTCTGAACTTCAGAGGTTCAGGTTGGACGTATAAAACTCTCCAAATCTACTCTGTACAAGCCTCTCACCATCCTCTGTTAATTCTTCAAACTGTAGTTTAATTAGCTAAACCTGGACTCTGAGTCTGTTTGACCACGTTAATCCTCTTGTTCCCTTTTCATTCTGGTTCAGCGCTAACTGTGAAGTGAACTCTGGTTAATGATTAATGATTTAAACAGGCATAAAAACACTGAGAAGTGAAGCCTCTCCTTTGTGTGGCTCCCATTTCAGTCGTCTGGAAACTACACAAACTTTTGGTCCCACTTCTATTTTTACAGGTTCAAAAAAGAACGTCTTGTTACAGTGACACTTTGTTCGGGAATAAATAAAAATGTGTTGATTACCTCCAGAGCTTCACAGCGCAGGTACACAGGGGGTTCAGATCCAGGCAATTAACACTTTTCAGTGTTTAATTTAATCGTGAGGGGATTAGATTGAAAAGATTGAAAAAAAGAGAGAAAGAGGAAACTTACGTTGAATAAAAAATTTCCTGTTTTCCTGTTAAGTCTCGAAGTCTTACCGTATCCGTCGACACATCCGCCTTTAAACTCGCCTTCAAATCTCATCCCGTCAAAGCGAGTGAAGACGCCAACGCCTTGAAATTTGCCCTGCACGAATTCACCTTCATACCTAAAAGAAACATTCAAACGAACTGCATAAATAAGTAGAAAAAGAAGTAAAAACGCTGCAGTAGAGTATATGAACCAAAATATTTTAAAGACGATTCAGGGATGTTGTCAGGTTAACCAGACGAAAGTTTGTGTGAAAAGAAAAAGTCTAAAAACTATTTTAACTCACATAAAAAATGCACCAATGGTTAAATTTGATGAAAGCAGCAGAAAATGTTTCTCATGCCTCAGCGTGGAGAGAGAGTGTGGCGTCTGTTTGGGGAATGTTTGAGAGATAAAGACGACATTTCTCAGAGCAGGAGAAGAGGCTCTTTAGTGTTTGTACCTGACGAACGCAGGGTCAAAGAAATGATCGATGCGCAGGTTGGAAGACTCTTCAGACTCAAACAACAAACACACATTGGTTTCAATGTCAGATCATAAACTATCTGAAGGAGAAAACTCATAGCATCCAAACATTTATGGAAACTTACACAAGAGCTGTTTAGATTTATATCAGACCTGAGGGAGGAGTAGAATTTAAAAAAATAATTCTCTAGATGAGTGTAGTTTATCACATTTTGAGCAAGAGAAGCCCAGTTTAATAAATTTAATTTCCCATTTCATCCTAAACTATTCTGTCGAACTAAACAAATCATTCTCAAACTTTTGGTCCTGCCCATAAACTGTATAATCAGTGGACGTCATGACAGTCTGCTCTAACTGAAGCATCCAAAATAACTGCTCCCCCTGGTGGCTGGCTACAGTATAGATCAAAATCTCCATCTCCTAATGCATTCCAGATGAGAGGTGGTAAAACTTTAAAAGGAACCCTGGTGTCAAGAACGTTATTTTCCTAAATGATCAGTGTTTTTACCAGCTACATAAGAATGATAATAAAATCTCTCAAAATATCTTAGTTTGTACTAAATTTGAACAAATATTTTCACCTGTAGGCCGCCATTGTTGTTTACGCCACAATAACGTCTGGGTAGTGATGTCATATGGTTGCACCGGGCTCCATCTCATACAGGATCATATAAGTCCTGGAGCGGACTTCAGTGGTTTCCTGAGGAAGTTTTGTGGGTTTGTGTTGGAAAATAGTCGGCACAGCATTTGGCTTTAGTCTCCGTTTATAATGACCCACACCTGTCAGCTCTTTCATCAGCATGGGCCGGCTAAATGCAGCAAATGCTTCTGGGGAGAAGTGGCCAGAACATAGCCGCGGCACCATGGGAAGTTGTTTACGCCCACAAGTGATTTCCCACAACTTCCTTCTTTTCTTGTCTTTTGGGAAGCTGTGCAGACTAACATCAGTCTCCTTGTTTCCTTTGGACTGAAAAGTTCACCCAAAAGCAGCCACATGTGGCATTATTATGTTTTTTTCCCTCCTCAAACCTCGTGACTTACGGAGACTAGTAGTGAGTAAACGGCCAAATCCAGATGTTCGGCACCAAGCAACCAATCTACGTCATCAACCCAGAATGCATTGCGGCAGTAAAACAACGGCTGCGCCCGAAGGATAGAAACTGTGTTTCAAACTGGATTTTTTTTAAAGAAAACCAATTTGTTGTGTCTTTTAACAACAAATTCTAGTTTAAGACAAACATTTAAGCAGATTCATGCCTATTAGTCCTTACAGTCGGGTTTCCCTTTTAAAAGTTATTACACCCCGTAGAAATGTTTCTCACATCCTTATGCTACGGTGATATGAAGATGTTATTTGGCTACATTGTGAACAAGTTCTTTTTTTTCTGGGGGTTGGTTTTCAATTAATTATTTGGCATTAAAAACTGGGTTATGGGGGTGCCTATATATGTCACTCCCCTCTCTCTCCCCTTTCCTTCCCTATTCACTGTCCTCTTCTATCAAATTAAAGGAATGAAAAAGCCCAAAAATAAAATGAAAATAAAAACAGGTTATAGGTTTTGTTTTATGATAATTAACAGCTCTGATTGTGTGTGGTTTTTATTAGTGGTACATGAAACTTCAGTACAGAGAGAAAAAGAGGTTAGACCTTCAAAATAAAGAAGAGGAAATAATTTTAATTCCTTTTTTTTTTCACCTAGCTCCACCCAAATTCTCAACTGCGCAGACTCTGGCTGCACAATGGCAGCTGATTCTAGCTCCAGTAACAGGGGTTCCTTTGGCTTCAAAACTGTACAACGGTGAAACGCTGTCCACTCTATATACAGTCTATTTGTCCTGACACAAGGGTTGGGTCGCCACAAACTTTTTATGGGTCACTGAAAGAGTTTTCAGAATGTTTATACTACAGTAGTCAGTGTGACATTCCTGCCTGCAATACACATTTGAGAAAAAGAGTCAGAGAGATTGTGGCACTAACTGTGCTGCTGTGCTGGAATGATCCAGATGCAAGAAAAAGAGTCAGAGAGATTGTGGCACTAACTGTGCTGCTGTGCTGGAATGATCCAGATGCAAGAAAAAGAGTCAGAGAGATTGTGGCACGAACTGTGCTGCTGTGCTGGAATGATCCAGATGCAAAAAAAAGAGACAGAGAGATTGTGGCACTGACTGTGCTGTTGTGCTGGAATGATCCAGATGTAAGAAAAAGAGTCAGAGAGATTGTGGCACTAACTGTGCTGCTGTGCTGGAATGATCCAGATGCAAGAAAAAGAGTCAGAGAGATTGTGGCACTAACTGTGCTGCTGTGCTGGAATGATCCAGATGCAAGAAAAAGAGTCAGAGAGATTGTGGCACTAACTGTGCTGCTGTGCTGGAATGATCCAGATGCAAGAAAACACAGCAGAGCTTTTGTGACTAGCTCCGAGACACTTAGCTCATCCAGCAGCTTAAAAATGGCATTATTGGATAGACGATTTGTCTCTTTTTTCATTTCTAACAGTCCAAATTTGTTGACACTGTTCTCTCTCTCCTTTGTCTGTTTGCTTGTTTGCACCTATGCCTCCTTCGGCCACAATTACAGAAGCAATTTGTGTGTGTGGTAGGCGCAAAAACACAGACCACAATAATGTTTGATAAACTACATTGCAGTTGATCAAATCAGACAACCTGTGTAATGCATTTATTTCAGCTTCTGAAAGTATTGTCAAAGTATAAGCATAATGAAAACGTGTTAAAAGATCAGACATAGTTTGGATTTGGTCTTCATGGCTCATCCTTTCAAAATAGTGGGCCATCAGAAAAGAAAGAATCACTGCTCTATACAACAACAAAAAAATCCATTTCATTTCACATCATTTTAATCCATTTAACGCTTCCCATCCAATGAAATGGAGTCTGAAATCAAATCGATTCTGGGCCCTGAGAATTGGTATCAAACCGCCGACACCCAGACTGACACACTCAATTTAGGAATAAAATAAATATTTTCTGTTCCTATTAGAGTCACAGTGCCTCCTCCTTCCGTGAAATTCTCTTCGTATAAATAAATACTGTTTATATAAATGTTTTCAAACTCCATAATGATGCACATTCATTGAGAATGTTCAAATCTTTATGGGTGTTTTTAACCACAGACTATCTGCTGATCTGCTTGTGGTTTGATAACTCAACTTTGGGACGGAGGGTGACAGATTTGATTTTGTGCTGCTGTCCTGCTGATCTCTGAGCTCCTCTGTTCATTTTTAATGAACACAGAGACTTGTTTGTTAATATTTTAGAGCATGGAAAGGACTGGAGATGCTAGAGCTCGCTCCAAAAGACTCCAAACAACTATTTCATAACAAAAAGTTGAAAAGTCAGGTTGAACAGGAAGTGAATCACAGACCTGGAGCCGTCGGGGAAGACCAGCACCCCGCAGCCGTTAAAGAGCCCGTTCTCAAACTGTCCAGTGTAACACGTCCCATCGCTGAAGGTCAGCTGACCCAGGCCGTGACGCAGACCTGCAGAAACGCACACGAAGAAAGATTCATTCATTATTGCCTTAAAAAAACATCAGAAATAAACACACAGATACTCTAAAGAGGGGGTATTGTGCTTTCGGATTGGCCAACCCTCTAGTGTTGTGACGTTCACTAACGAACTGGTTCTTTTGAACGGCTCGTTAATATGAACGATGGGAACCGAGTCGCAGCTGGGATCCGTTCACCCCCCCATCCCCCCATCCCTCGCCTCCCGCCCCGCCCCACACATTTTCTCCTTATTCGTTTTAGTTGTATCTTTTTCTAATACTTGAAATAGTTTTTGAAATTAAAGTACAGTGTTGCAAGTTTTTATTTCCAACATTTTCTATCAAAAATAACAGTTGTATAGAATTTGCTGTGATACTCAGATACAGGTTTCTATGAACCCAAAGACAGTTCAGGTGTCCTCCTCAGGGTTGAACTTTTTTACAGAGCAACAAAATGCGTTTTAATCGTTTCACTAAAATCTGTTTTGCACAGAAACTCATTGTAGCCTGCTTTGTTTTTTTAATGTTTATATGCGTTCAAGTCATGGTTTACACCTGTATAAAATACACAGAATTTGTAAAAGTGGTAATTCAAAATAGTGACATCACTGTCAAAGCAGAGTGATATGGCGCCACCCTGTGGAATATTTACAATGAATCCAGATCAGACTTTAACGTCACACCTCAATAAGGTTAAAGTCAATATTTCAGAATAATTCAAACACATATTGGTGGGATATCTAAATTCGTTCCTCCCAGTGATTATTTCCAAGATAAAATGAGTTAAGGCCAGGCCGGCTTCTTAAAACTTAATAAATATAAAAATGAACTAAAGGAGCCAGTTTTTTAAACGGCTCTTTGAAAGGAACGGCTCACCAAGATCCGGCTCCTCTCAAAGAGCCATAAATCCCATCTCTATAACCCTCTGGAGGCATGGGCAGACCTTAGTGTTTGAGGCCCCTACAATCATTCATGAACCAATTATGAGATCCTTATGAGATGGATAGATAGATAGATAGATAGATAGATAGATAGATAGATAGATAGATACTTAATTGATCCTGAAGGAAATTCACAGTATCCAGTAGCAGGTTACAAAGACATACAAGACATAACATGCAACAATTTACAAAATTACTAATTACTTGCAGCCAAAACCCTCATCCCACACACCAATATATGAATTAAGCAACTCGAATAAACTTTAAAAGACGACATCATAACTTGAGCAAGTCAAAGGTGGATTGTTGAGCCTCGTTAAGCAAGGCCTCTCGTAACGCCATCGCTGCTGAGGTTGGACACAGTCAGACAGACATTTTGAATTTCTTCAAAAATCCTGAGGGTTATGGGACAAAAACAAACAGAAGTAGACCCAAAAACATTTCATCAGTGCTGAGCCTGAGGATCTGACTGGCTGTCCATCAAGACACGAGACCCAAATGAAGGTCGTTACTGGAGCCGCCTGCAACCCAATGACCATCAGATGGCGTCAGAGAGAGAAGAGCTTTGAGAACAAAAACCTCTTCAAAGGCCTCGTCTCCTTCCGCTGAAATTGTCCATTTGATCTTTGACAAAGAGCATCATGGGACTTTAAAAGGGGGAAGAAAGTTTGATTATCCGAGGAGACTAAATTAAACCTTGATGGTCCTGATGGTGTCCAACGTTACCGTCATGACAAGGAGATCCCCTCCCCCATCCTGATCTGCTTTTTCCTCCAATGGAGCTCATGGTTGTTCAAGGGCGTCAAACAGTGGCTGGCTATGTGCTGTTAGAGGGGGCGTCCTTCATGACTGAGGGCCCTGGCCTGTGTGCTAACGACTGAGTTTTCCAACAGGACAACAGTTCATAATATCCGCTTGACAATGGACTTCTTTTTCTTCTTCTTCTTCCAGAGGAATAATCTCACTCTCTTGAATAATCTCACTCTTTAAATCAAGAGGGAAGTTTACAAAAATTGGACGTCGGTTCCAGACTTGGAGAAACGTTCACACTAACCTCCTGGAAACACTCACATTGAACACTCAAAAACTAATTTCTGAGTTGACTGACAACAATAATAGAGCACCTCATTCATTTTTAAGAAGTTTTTTTTTTTTTTTAAGAATCTTTCAGATTTTTTGAGCTGTGGTCTTGAACTTTTGATCAGTTGATGAACAAGCTAGTTACTTTAATTTCTTCTTTTTGCGTTTTCGACCTCTTCTTTGAACCTTTATAAGATCCAACAGTGCAAAGTGTAAATCTGTACAATTTCGACAAGTCTATAGATTATGATCAGGTGTGTTTGCTCGCGCCTGTGCGGGGGCGTTTTTATACTAGAGCCACTCTTTTAGTCTGGCGTGAACGTGTGAGGAACTGCAGCTCGTTCTGAATTGGCTTCATTGTGCAGAACTGAAGGTTGAGCGATAAATTAATTTTATTGATTTATTGAATCGTATTCGCTGTTCAAGGAGATTAAAAAAAAAAAAAAGAAAGACAGAAAATCTAGACTATCGCTCCAACCATCCCGTCCTCCCACAGAAGAGCCCATGTGTACTTCAAGGATCTGATTCACAGACTGAAGCTGTGGAACAGAAATATCAGAACTGCATTTGACTCAAGGACCACTTTCATTTGTGTCATACTTGAATCAAGAAAGTCCTTACACTGAGTCTCACTGCACTGCTCATACTTTGTCGCAGCATTATCACATTTATTCAACAATCCTTTTTTTTTTTTTTTGAAAATTACAGATTCTCTCCTTGAAAACACAAAAGATCTGGAGGTTTGTTTTCTACTGTTACGCCTTCAACTGTGCCCCATGCGTGTATTCATTTCGACTATGCAATTATTTCTCTTTATATACTTAAATACTCTCTCAAGCACAAATGTGTCTGTAAAGAACCAAACGGCGCAATAACAAAAATGGTAAAAGAGGAAACATTGTGAGTGACTTTACCATTTGTTGGCTGAGTGGTTCAAGTGCGCCCCCTTGTACGAAGGCTACAGCCCTTTAACAGCTGGTACCACTCGCCTCTTTACTTTCCCTCATTTCCTGTTTCTCTTTGGTTGTCCTATCCAATAAAGGCCAGACTACTACTTTATTTATTACCATTTCCCAAATATTTTAATAATTTCCAATGCAAGTAGTCCCCAAATTTGGGAATTGCAAAACACAGATAAGATGTCAAGAAGTGTCTTCCTAAACATAAACTATTTCCAATAACATTCCATTCATTCTTGTAAAAAGAAGACCCCTGCTGAAGACCCCTGAAGTGATTGGACCAGGATAACATCTAGGGATGTGTATTGATAAAATTTTATTGATATCAATGCCCTTAACAGTGGCGCTAATTGATTCTATCATCTATCGATTCCTAAAGTAGCTTTTACAGGTTTTCTTTGTCAGCAACATTTTATAATGTGGATAAGTTGATATTTGGGTCAATGACGTGACGTCCCTGTTTTGTGTCCGAGTGCAATATTTCCTTCCATCATGAATTGAGTATTTCATCACATGTATTTCTTTATTCTATGAAACCTGTGTTATTTGAACACATCTTTAAACTATTAAAATATAACATGTTTTTTTGTGTTTTGGTTCCTCAAACCCCCAAAATGTCAGGTGGTGCAACCATCCTGACAAGTATCCACAGTAATTAAACTCTAAAAATTGAATGTCACTTATTGTAAATGGAAATTAAAAATACAGTGGCATTATTTTATGCTTGACCCTTTTTAAATAAAACATTCTTTGCAAATAAAAAGAATTTTAAAGCTGTTGAGAAATGTAAAAAACTTTTGTCCCGTAATTTTCACCTTGTCAAATGTCAGGGTGGTGCAACCGTAACATTAGACTTTTATTTTAAAGTGAAGAGAATAAAACAGGAAACAGGAAACTGCATCAGCCAGAGGAGCCCAAATGACATTTGTGACCAAGTGGAAAAGTTTGTAGATTTCTCTGAAATACTGATAAAAAAGGTTTTTTCACTTCATTGGTGACTGGAACAATTTCCATGTCAGGTGGAACAACCAATGTAATAATGTGAAATGTTATTTTAACATCAAATTATTTATC
>RPOG01002730.1:58828-70705 GCA_008086565.1 Thalassoma bifasciatum
AAAGGTTTTTTCACTTCATTGGTGACTGGAACAATTTCCATGTCAGGTGGTACAACCAATGTAATAATGTGAAATGTTATTTTAACATCAAATTATTTATCTTATTCACAAATAAAACAAATGAAACACACAAAATGAAAATGTATGAGTCACTACAGACACTTGAGAGATACTTGCCAATAATTTCACACAGAAAAAATAACAGGAACATATAAATATATTTTCATATATTTGGTTGCACCACCTGACATTTTTGGGTGCTCAAATTAAAAATACTAAAAAAATAATGAACCTAAAAACTTTGAAATGTTGGTCAACTACTGAAATCTGTTAGAAAACATAATTCTTCTCTCAGAAATATGTTTTTTATCCATTTTCAAAGAACTTTTTAAAAATACGTTTTTTTAGACTCTCTTTTTGTCACTGACCCAAATCTTAAATTGGTCACTGGATCTGGATACCTCAAGACATGAATAAATAAGAATAAGTTAAAAAAAAAGTCACACGCCACATGACTTAATGTATTATTTTGTTTCATGTTATTGACTGGAGAAAGATCAGAGATGTGAGGAAAACACTTATCAGCTTTTTGAGACAAAAATAACGGGCAGAATTTAAAGGGGACATGACGTTGCACACTCTTGTACAGTAGGTGGCGGTCTGAACCTGACCGTTGTTTGTGATCTGCTATTAAATAACAGAAGAAGAAGAGTCTGAAAACAACTTTTCTTTTCTCCTCCTGTTGGAAAACATCTGCCTTTTGAGCAGGTCGTATCAAACAAGAACAAGCTTCAAAACAAACAAAGCATCTGATCATTTCAAAATAAAACACCATGTTCCTGCTCCCAACTTGAGCAGACACTTAAACAAACAAACAGAAAACAACGAGTTTATGCAGCTGCTTCTAAAAATGCACAAGAACAGCTTGAATTTTTTTGGGGATTTGTATAATTTCAACTACTGGAAATGTTCCTGACAATCAGCTGTTTACATGAGTTATTCTCAAGTTTCTGCTCAAGTTGGGAGCAGGAACATGGTGTTTTATTTTGAAATGATCGGATGCTTTGTTTGTTTCGAGGCTTTTTCCTGTTTGGTGCGATCTGCTCTGCAGAACATGTTTCTGTGGTACAGTCGGACTAAAACAGCTGTTTACATGCTGAACTTTTGTCCTATGATGTTAATAATTGCACTTTTGATAAGGTTTTGCCTATATTTTTGAAATATAATCAAAACTGTTACATAGTTTTAAACCATTTCAGTTTGTTTAGGTCTATCAGTGCTTTCTGAACATATTGAACACATTTTTAAAAATACCCCGATAATACTGAAAACCGTGGTGATTTTGGTCACAATAACCGTGAGCTTAAATTTTCATACCGTGACAACCCTAACCCACACAATAGATATTCAAAGTGAAACATATTCAGAGCAGTTCATTTCATCTCTCTATGAATCCTAATGTAAAGACTTTTTCTTCCTAACAGTTGGAAACTGTTAAAATCAGATTTTTAGAGAAGATAATTACATCATTATTTCACTGAAAGTTATCAGTTAGCAGATTTTATGTGGTGCTAAAAGCAGAGTATGATCTGCTCTCTTTAACATTTCATCTCTTTAAATCTTCCCACGGAGGTGAGACCTCATCTTCCCCTCCAAATTCTTCTGCTAATTTTCAGGATCAGCAGCATGCCGGCAGTTTTTTTTTTTTTTTTTTTTTTTTTTTTAAAGAGGACGGGAGGGGGAACAGAGAGAAGTGAGCATTCCTCCTTCCTTTGCCAGCCTCTATTAGCGAGCCCAGCAGGAATTAGGAGAATAACTGGATGTGAGGCACAGTTGGACACGGGCTCGAGGAGGTCCGGGGTCTCTACGAGCAGCTGTAAGCGAGGAATAGGATTTACCGCGAGCTCGCCAAGTGGCGTGAAAACTGGTGGAGGGGAGAGGAGTGAGGAAGATCTGGAAGCGGAGGATTGGGATTTACAGGAAGGGGGGAGGACAAGGGTGAGGCAAGGGTGAGCCCAGGGAGGGTTGTCCCTTTGCTCCCAGCTAATGGCAAAGTAAATTAGGCAGTCCATCTGTCAGGGCCGCTTAAAGCGCCGCTCTCTGCCTAATCTCAGCAGGGTTTTCACGGGAGATTTGGAGATGAGATTTGGCCCAAACTAAATCTGGAGCTCTGCGCAGCATTTCAGAGTCTCTTTCTTCCCCTCCAACCTCCTGCTTCCATACGGGCAGATGTGTGCAAGTGAGTTTGCGTGCACAAGTGGGACTCAATTAAGTGTATATATGGGAATGAAAAAAAGAGGGCCAACAGGGGCTTAAATCCAAACCCAGCAGCCTGTGGGGGGTCAGAGCAGCCAGGGAAAGCCCCNAATGTCATTTGGGCTCCTCTGGCTGATGCAGTTTCCTGTTTCCTGTTTTATTCTCTTCACTTTAAAATAAAAGTCTAATGTTACGGTTGCACCACCCTGACATTTGACAAGGTGAAAATTACGGGACAAAAGTTTTTTACATTTCTCAACAGCTTTAAAATTCTTTTTATTTGCAAAGAATGTTTTATTTAAAAAAGTTCAAGCATAAAATAATGCCACTGTATTTTTAATTTCCATTTACAATAACTGACATTCAATTTTTAGAGTTTAATTACTGTGGATACTTGTCAGGACGGTTGCACCACCTGACATTTTGGGGGTTTGAGGAACCAAAACACAAAAAAACATGTTATATTTTAATAGTTTAAAGATGTGTTCAAATAACACAGGTTTCATAGAATAAAGAAATACATGTGATGAAATACTCAATTCATGATGGAAGGAAATATTGCACTCGGACACAAAAAAAGGGACGTCACGTCATTGACCCATCTATATAATCAGGTTGGGGACCAAGAATGGGTAGCAGATAGGGTTGTCACAATTACAAAATTCTGAATCACGATTATTGTGAAAGAAAATACTGTGATTTTACAGTTATTCACGATTCTTGACAGTATGAAAGAAAACAACTGAGATTTTAAGCGTTTCTCTTTGAAAAGTCTGATGCTTGAACTTTTAAAATTTCACTGTCCTTTAAAATAAAATGTTTCCATTCTCCTTTATATTAAATAAAATAGTATAATACAAAAAAATTCGGAACTTTAGGGATTGAAGGCACTTTTAAGATTTATTTTACACAATTTCACAGAAATATTCTCTTCCTCAAACTGGAATTAATACACTGCCTGGCCAAAAGAAAAAGTCACCACCAAAAAAAAGGTCATACACTCTAATATTTGGTTGGACCGCCTTTAGCTTTGATTACATTCTCTGTGGCATTGTTTCCATAAGCTTCTGCAATGTCACAAGATTTATTTCCATCCAGTGTGTCATTAATTTTTCACCAAGATCTTGCATTGATGATGGTAGAGTCTGACCGCTGCACAAAGTCTTCTCCAGAACATCCCAAAGATTCTCAATGGGGTTAAGGTCTGGGGTTAAGTTTCTATCCGTCAGCCATTGTTTTACTGCTGCAATGCATTCTGGGTTGATGACGTAGATTGGTTGCTTGGTGCCGAGCATCTGGATTTGGCCGTTTACTCACTACTAGTCGCTGTAAGTCACTGGGTTTGAGGAGGGAAAAAAACATAATGATGCCACATGTGGCTGCTTTTGGGTGCACTTTTCAGTCCAAAGGAAACAAGGAGACTGATGTTAGTCTGCACAGCTTCCCAAAAGACAAGAAAAGAAGGAAGTTGTGGGGAATCCCTTGTGGGCGTAAACAACTTCCCATGGACCCGCGGCTATGTTCTGGCCACTTCTCCCCTCTTCGTAAACGACGTAAATCGGCCGGGTACGACTACTTTCTCGACTGTCCACACCCAGTAATATTTGCCTCTGATTTCGGTTTACGACACGGCTGATAAAAGGTTGTGTTTGGGTGTTTGAAGGAGACCTTTGGTGACTTCAGGCGAGGTCCTGAATATACTAGGACATACTCTAGGTCGGGCCACGTTGGTATACTGGTCACTACCCAGACGTTATTGCGGCGTTAACAACAATGGCGGCCTACAGGTGAAAATATTTTTTCAGATTTTATACAAACTAAGATGTTTTGAGCGATTTTATTGTTGTTCTTATGTAGCTGGTATATCACAATATTCCCTTTTCAAAATAATCACTGATTGGACATTTTGTAAATGCACGCCATTATTTTTCAAAACGTAGAAGAATGATGTACTGAACAACTGGAAAGCAAATAAACAAATGCTGTTTTTCATTAAAAAAGCACTTTGAAGCTTCCAACTGCTTCAAAGTTGCAGTTTCAGAAAACACTGGTGCAGCATTTATCTGCATAATAAGTCTAGAAGCTAAGTTTCTAAAGCATGTTTCACTACATTTATATCATTACCAAGTCAAGGTAGCAGTGAGTATCTTTACATTTTGAACATGGGCTTAAAAATGTCTCTACAATTTCCTCTTATTGGAACCTAAACGTGACTCTGGTAATTCTTCTAGTTCAGGGCCGGATCAGCTTTGGTCTGCTGAAGTCAGGGACAGTGATTTCCTCTGTGTCTCCTCAGATTTGATCCCTCCAGACTCTAATCTGTCGCTCAGCTCCTTCGTAACGCCTCTCTCCAATCCAGTGTCGGGTCACGGTCTCGGGCTAATTACGCTTTAGCTGAATTTGTCCGGCTTTTATGTCAATCAATAGCGGTAATGCATAGATGTTAAACGACTACATGGGCAAAGTACAGTAGTAAATGGCCTCTGCAGCTACAATAGATGTACCCGCCTGACTTCCTGTAACCTGATAGCCCCCGGTGCCTGTCTTCAACCAAGCGCTCCTCTGAATTATTCATGTGACACCATAGACCTCTGTCCGACACACACCTCTGTGTTTGTGTGCAAACAGTGGGCTCACACGCATGAACGCCGAGACGAGGAGCACGACGAGTATCCGTCTGTGTTCATGACAACACCTCCCAGCGCACGCACACACACACACACTGAACACACAAGTATTGTGCTGGGAAATTCAACTTGTGATAAAAAGAAATCAATAAAATGTGTAATTTCACATATTTTGAGACGAGCGAATAAGAGAGACGAAGTGTTACGGAGCTTATTCCCAGGTGTGCTTCAGCTCTGCTTACACATGCAGCTGTAAAATGAGGAAGGATACTCAATTAAAATGTTATTAACAGCAGGTAGACGAGCACTTTATGAGCCTATGTGTGAAGAGGGAGCCATCTTTTTCATGATATGGCCAAACAAACACCTCCCAGGATAGAAACTGTCTTGATTTTATCTGAAAAGAGTGATGAGTAAACCTGGCGGATTTCATACAGAAACATTTATTCATCCTTGAGTTTGAAGTGCGTACGTTCGGCTGTGTAAAAAAGACTTTTGTTCATGCTTGCTGCAGGTTTTTCCAGTTTTTCCAGATAAAATCTGTCCCACTTCTGCACATCCAGCGAAGACATGCACCAGTTATTTTCATCACTCTGAAACGTGTGTGTGTGCTAAAAAATGAGAGGAAACACCGCTGCGTGCTAAACCTGAGCGTATCAGAGCTCATCACAGCCAAACCAGTTTAACAGTTTTTTCACAAACCGTGCAGGGAACATATGTTTCTCCCCGCAGACTCACGCTGCTTTGGTGCCAAACTTTTGTTCTTTGTTTAACCTTGCCCTAAAGGTTGTTGGAGTGTTTTTGTCAAACTGAAAATACTGGTTTAGGTAGTGTGATATCCTGTCTCAGCGGGCGCTCTGGCACCAGATGGTGTGTGTGTCTGTGTGTGTGTCTGTGTGTGTTCATTTTTTTGTGGAAGCTGACTTCACGTTGACACTTTTTTTCCCTCCATATTAGCTACAATCTGCACAAATGCAGGTTCATGTTGTAGGCGAAAAGGGATTCTGAAGAGTCTTGAGTTTGACAAGCTTGGTTCATGCTCGACGCGTCCGCAAGGTTCACATGAATGACGTCATTTAAGCAGCCTCGTCCCTTTCACACATACATCCAAAAATCTGCCAGATGTAAAAATTAATGGGTGCACAAGAGCTTTAAGGGTCCAAAGTACAAAAACAGAGATTTTTATGATCCGTCATGTAGAGATTGACGTGATAAACGTGGTGAACAACGCCCTGAAGTGGACTCCAACTGATACCAACAGATGCGAATGGACGCCAACTGACGTCAGAGAAAGGACGCTGACGGACGGATGTCAATAGATTGAGGCCAATCGACGCTGATGGAATGGCGCCAGAGTTCTTCTTCTTTAGTTTAGTACTCTGGTAGTTGGTGTTTACAATGCACTGCCCCCTGCAGTTTGGGAACAAACGCCAATGGACGCTAATAGATACCAATAGATGCCAATGGATGCCAATAGAGGCCAATGGAGGCCAACAGACTCAAACAGACGGACACCTATGAAAGCCAACTGACTGATGCCAACAGGTACCCTCCTATGGACAGACTACAAAAGACAGATGCCAACAGGTGGAGGCCGACTGAAGCCATCAGGTGGGCACCAAACTTCTTCTCTAGTCTAGTTCTCCAGTAGGTGTGCGTTTGCAATTCACTGACCCCTGCAGTATGGGGAAAAAGACACCAAAGGATGCCATTTGACACCAATGGCTGCCAATGTATGGGAAAGCACACCAACAGACGGACACCAATAAAGGCCAATGGACTGATGCCGACAAGTAGGCTTCAACGGACGGACTCCAAAAGACAGATGCTTAAAGTTGGATGCCAACAGGTGGGCACCAAACCTCTTCTCTTGTCTATTACGCTGGTAGATGTCCTTTTGCAACACACTGACCCCTGCAATATGGGAACAGACGCCAATGGATGACAATGGACGCCAATGGACGCCCACTGATGGACACCAATGAAAGCTTAAAAACTGATGCCAACAAGTAGGCTCCAATGGACGAACTCCAAAAGACAGATGCCATCAGGTGGGCACCAAACTTCTTCTCTGGTCTATTACTCTGGTAGATGTGCTTTTGCAACACACTGACCCCTGCAGTATGGGAACAGACACCAATGGACACCAATCAACGCCAATGGACGCCAACCAACACCAATGGATGCCAACAGATGCCAATAGACGCCAGTGGATGCCAACAGATGGACACCAATGAAAGCCAATGGACAGATGCAAACAGGTGGGCACCAAACTTCTTCTCTAGTCTAGTTTTCTGGTAGAAGTGCGTTTGCAACACACTGACCCCTGCAGAATGGGAACAGACACCAACAGACGGAAATAAACCGGTCTTGTATCCTTGAAATTCTTCATATTTTTCAACAATTTTGCGTCTTAAGTGCTCAGACACTTTGGGGCTCATCTTGCTCTTCTACATTCTTAGTGTGACACACAAAGGTTGAGTCAACTTTTATAGATTTAAACTGGCGTCAGGTGTGATTTCTATATTACCAGCACCTGTTACTCACCACAGCTGAGTTTAAACAAGCATCACCTGCTTGAAATTAAATGATTTACCCACAATTCTGAAATGGTGCCAACAAGTTTTGTCCGGCCTGATTTTTGTGTGTAAAATTGTGTAAATTTTAGCCACATTTATACCAAAAACATTTGTAATGTAAGAAATGGTGTATTTTCTGGAAAAAATTCCAGGGGTGCCGATACTTTCGTCCATAACTGTTTGTATAAAATGAACCAACTCTGATCCAGCACCAAGAATCTCCAAAAGGAAAAGCACGCATATGTTTTACCGTCCCTTTCTCCCAACAGAAAAACTTCTCATCACTCTTTCAAAGTTGCTTCAGGTAATTCAACCACAACTTGTCTTTTCAGATGCTTCTATGATCACTTGCTTGTTTGGTCATGCAGGGCTCCTGTTAATCCAACCAAGAATAAACCAGGTCTTTTCATTTTGTGCAGTTTTCAACAAATCATTGATATGCAAACAAGAAATCTTTTTGTGGGTATTACAAAAGCACAAAATCAGTGCCCTACTTTCTTGATTCCACGTCCTTGAGTGGAATGACTCTGAAACCGGAAGCGCTGTTATACATAATGTCCACACATTTGATGCCAAACTGTAAACTAATCCTGAACCTCAGGGGTGTAGACAGCGGATGAGCAGAGCTTCAATCTGAGCCGCCCTCTTGAATCACCTAGAGCTGCCTTCTGGGTTTGTCTTTTAAACGCACTAAAGTTGTGTTTGCATTCAGAGTTGCACACCAAAACAAACAGCTTGTCGCCCAAAGGTCTTACAAACGTGATGCACGCACTCCCTAACTTACAAAACATTTACAAATCAAAGTTTTCTCCTTCTCTGTTTACATCCCGAGGCTCAGCGACTCTTCAGCCAGATTTCAGCTCGTTCCTCTCCGTGTACAGCGTCGACACACCACGTTTCTTTACAGATAGAGGAAGATAAACTGTGTTCACACGCCTCTCAGTCGTCTGAGTAAAAGGGTCTCATCTGCTGCATGTCTGTGGCATTTTCTACATATGGGGTTTTAGTTTCCCAGCATGCTGTGATGTGTCTCTCCTGCTGGGCTGCTGTCAGTCACACATTAAAGGGAGANGGCATTATTTTATGCTTGAACCTTTTTAAATAAAACATTCTTTGCAAATAAAAAGAATTTTAAAGCTGTTGAGAAATGTAAAAAACTTTTGTCCCGTAATTTTCACCTTGTCAAATGTCAGGGTGGTGCAACCGTAACATTAGACTTTTATTTTAAAGTGAAGAGAATAAAACAGGAAACAGGAAACTGCATCAGCCAGAGGAGCCCAAATGACATTTGTGACCAAGTGGAATAGTTTGTAGATTTCTCTGAAATACTGATAAAAAAAGGTTTTTTCACTTCATTGGTGACTGGAACAATTTCCATGTCAGGTGGTACAACCAATGTAATAATGTGAAATGTTATTTTAGCATCAAATTATTTATCTCATTCACAAATAAAAGAAATGAAACACAAAATGAAAATGTATGAGTCACTACAGACACTTGAGAGATACTTGCCAATAATTTCACACAGAAAAAATAACAGGAACATATAAATATATTTTCATATATTTGGTTGCGCAACCTGACATTTTTGGGTGCTCAAATTAAAATACTAAAAAATAATGAACCTAAACTCCTTAAACTTACAAAAAGAAGTGGAGCAGGAAAAGGTCGACTCTGATTGGCTGTTATCACACGCATTTCAGCCATGTTTGATCGATTAAATATACCCACAGCTGATCTGAAATTTATCACGATCACAGCCCTAATTTCATGTTGGGGTGTCCTGATCCAATACTGAAAACATCAGCAAAAGAAAATTGTCCTGCGTCTAAAATCTCCATTAAATTTTTGCATGAAGCTGTAACAGCAAAATAGAAAAAGTGAATCGCTGTGAATACTTTCCAGACGCTCTGTAGGTTCTTTCAAAAAGCAAACACTTGCTGGCATAAAGAAACGATAGTAAGCAGGTCACAGAAGAAGATGAAGCAGCTGTGAATGTTTTTTTGTGTCTAGCAAGGACAACAGGCGGAAGGAAAAATGAGAAGTCTTTGTGAAGACACGGAAAAATGAGCTGGAACCAGAGCACATTTATCTCTACATCTAACCCAAATACTGTTTTTTTTTTCCTTGAAATATAATCAACAGGTTTGAGATGTATTATACAACATTTCCAGTGCGCATGCATTCAAACTTGTATTGTGATTTTACCTTCTTTCCATTCGCCGTGATACTCCTCGCCGTTGGAGTAGCTGAAGGAGCCTCGTGTCAAGGTCATGGGTCCTGCACAAAAACGAAACACAGAAACACACACACACACACACACACACACACGTGAAGCTGGGGATTGATATGCAAATGTGTGATTTAAAGTGAATCTGTAAGAAAAAAACTGCAGCTATTTCCCTCAGACGAAGGACTCACACAACTGTTGTGATAAATTTGTTTTGAAAGTGAAAGTGAAAGTAGATCAGATCTTGTTATTTGAGACAACTTTTTATAGGATACAACATGATGAGTATTTATAAACAGTTGTGTAGCGCTGTCATTTAAACGTGACAACAAACTTTGTGTGTTTGTAGCTTGAGATTTAGCCTTTAGCCAAATTTTTAGCCTTTGCCTTGTGTTTTGGCCTTTAGTTTTTATTTGAGCCTTGAGCTCGTGTTTAAGCCCCTAGCCCATTTTTAAGCCTTTAATTTGCTTTTAACCCTTTAGCCCTTTTTTTTGAGCCATCAGTTTGTAGTTCAGCCTTTTGCTTGTGTTTTTAGCCTTTAGCCCATTTTTAGCCTCTGGCCAATGTTTTGGCCTTGAGTTTTTGTTTTAGTCTTTTGGATTTATTTTAGTCTCTTGCCTGTGTTTAGGCCTTTAGCTAATGTTTTAGCCTTTAGACTGTTTTAGCCCTTATTTTAACTTTAGGTACATTTTTAAGCCTTCAGTTCTTGTATTATTCTCTTGCCTGTGTTTTAGCCTTGGGCTCATGTTTTAGCCTGTAGCCTGTGTCTCAGGGTTTAGCTCCTGTATTAGCCTTAAGCCCGTGCTCTATCACTCTCCTGTTAAGCTTTCTTCTTTTCTGTCCATTTTCTGTCCAACAGCCCAGCACCTGTTTCCACTTTTACTTCAAAATAAATCACTGAGATTGTTTTCAGCAGAGAAAAATGCACAAGGAGTCACCATTCAGAGATAACTTATTTTAGCTCTGATAAGCTCATTTTAAGTTACTGGTTATGATCAGGCATATTTTGAGATAAGAGACTTTTTCAAGTTCGCTTACAAATTCCTCACAGGGATTTTAAGTGCTATTAAATTATTGTACTACATGATATTAGAGGCAGAGGTGTTGTTAATTTAGACATCTCGTGGAAAATCCCTCCTCACCTCTTTGCCAATTACAAATTCTTTTTTTAAAAACATTTGCAGGGTACCAGCAAGTTTTGGCAAGTCCAATTTAAGACTTTTTCAGACCTTTTTAATGCCACTTTGAATGAAATTTAAGACCAAAAACATAAATATGGTCGATGTTTTAGAGGTCCTACTGTGTTACAACCAAATCATAGCGTGTGTCACTTAATGAGACTTATTCAAGTTTATTTTTTGTTTACTCAACATAAAAGCCTCGTTTCCACCAAGTGGATCGGGTCGGTTTGTCTCGGTACGGCATTTTGTAGCGTTTCCATAGACTAAAAGCTAATCTCACAATTCTGGGAAAAAAGTCAGAATTCTGAGAAAAAAGTCAGAATTCTGAGATTAAAGTCAGAATTCTGACTTTTTTTTTTTTTGGATTTTTTTTTTTTCTCAGTGGCCCTAATCCTCTTCCGTAGGTTTATTTATATGATTCTCTTTAAGTTATTTTTTCTGCTTTTTATTGAAATCAAGAGGTATACTGGTAAACATTGGGCCCTGAGACCCACACCAAAAATATGAAACCCAATATTTTCATGGATAAGGAAGCCTTACAAGGTAAACAAGAGAAAACAAAAAAAACTTGATCATATGTTTTTAGTGTATTTTAAAGCTTATTTAAGACTAACACCGGGAATGGTAACAGAAAGCTAACACAGGAGGAGGGTTAAATTCCCTTTATTTGGACATAATCTCGTTGGTGAGATGTGTGTGTTTACAGCATCTCTCAGAAGGAGCCCTCTCTGTCAGAATTAGACTCACAGCCACCGACAGCAGCATCAAAGACACATTTAGGCTTCAGAATAACACACACATCTGAGGGGTTTTAGTCTGAATAATTGCTCAAATGCCATCAGCCTCACTGTCAGATTACAGGGAGGAAGGAGGAGTGTGTTTCCCTCCATCTAATGTTGCCACAGTAACGGCGCTCAAATCCCTTTCATCCTGCCGGCATGACGCTGCCAGGCTCCCAAAACACACACACCCGGACCCGGAGAGGCGTCCTGGAGAAAGAAAAG
>RPOG01002730.1:72282-82607 GCA_008086565.1 Thalassoma bifasciatum
AAGTTACCTGTTTTATTTAACAGCCACTCAGTCCTTTGTGTCTACATCACTGAAACAAAGCGGCAGTCTGAGGATTTCTGCTCCTCTCAGCGACTATTTCGTCGTGTTTTCTGTTGCTCGCTAGTTCCACAGCGGAGCCAACTCAGCGCCTCCGCAAGGAGCCGCGCGCTCATTGGCTGAGAAGCTGTCACATCGTCTCACGGCGCGTTCCTATTGGCTGCGAGTCCCCAAGCCCTCAGTGGGAGACATCTTTGTCGAGGGCAACGAGTTCAACGACTTAATTAGCCGAAGTGCTCCTCCGTTAAAACGTTTGCCCTTGCCTGGTTTATGTGCTGCCAACCGTCTCTGTAGGATTGTAAAACGGCAGCGAGGTTTCCTGTTAATGATACTGTGTCATTTCACCGTTCAATTTGGTGATTAGACCCGCGTTTTGGCGAGTGTTATGGCCCCTGATTTATGGCGTTAAAACAGCTGCACTGAGGTGCTGACGGTTTGCTAAATGAGGTGATATGGATTCACAGCCAACACGAAATTCATTCAGTAAAAGACTGTGAGAGAGATAAAGCAAGGTGACCTAATGAAGCAACACTATAGCCTTTATTTTCTTTTTAATTTATAAACTATGGCTGTTTTCCAAACCGCCTACTACATACTACATACTACAGTAGTAGGTAGTAGGCACTGCCTACTACCTACTACTTCCACATGTAGTATGTAGTATGACTGTTCTGTTGGACCTGTTTAGTCGTATACTACTCTGGATTTCAGGAAGTGGAGCTGATGGATTTTTTTCTAATGTTTAATTTCATCATAAGTAAACCATGAGTACATTTGGCATTTCAGACATTAATTAACCACATCAATCAGTGGAGAAGTTACAGGAGCAATAAAAGTAGATAAGTTAAATTAGATGTCAATGAGATACAAAGGAAAATAAATAAATGAAATTAAGCATGTGAAGGAAGTTGTAATTTTTTTTGCGAATTGTTATGGTTTTTTCATTATTTTAGTGGTTCAAGGAACATTTTTGATTCATTTAGAAAAACAACAAATTCAGGGAGAGATAAAAGTCCCGATTTTATCAAATTTGTAAAGGTATAAAATACAGCAAAATTGCCATATTTGATCTTTTTATCTTGCACCAAAAGTTATCGTGTATTGAAAATAAATCTGAAACCAACTGACTTTTTATTTTTACAGCTGGTGTAAAAACTGCGTCCTCATTACCCACGTAGGCTGTTAGTGTAAAATAAAAAGTGATAAATGATTTAGGGGCTTTTATGAATTTGGTAAAAGTAAACAGCTCTTTCATGATGAAGTGAGCAGATTTACCGCTGTTTCTTTCCTGTCACTTCACTTTTATCTCTGGGACCGTTTCACATTTTTTTTTGTTGTGTAGTGGTTTAGATGATTTATTCCTGTAGGTGTCAGTAATTCACCTCAACCTGAGCGCCCCCAAACTGACAAACGCCATTAGCGCCGTGCATTGTGGGAAACAGTACGCCAGGTAGACTGGTCCGTTACAGACTGAGGAATTTTCTCGGATCAGTAGGTCATCCGGGAACTTGTAGTATACTACAGATCTCGCAAGTTTTCGCATACTGCCTACTAAATACTGAATTTCAGCCGAAGTAGTAGGCATCGCTAGTGTAGTAGGCGGTTTGGAAAACAGCCCAGGAGTCTGAGCGTACGGAAGCCCTACATGGTAATAATGTACGTTACCGCTGATTTCCTTACCCATCCAATACTACCGTAAAATACCAAATGATTGCCGGGGCGTTTATTTGGAACCAGGCAGCTATTTGGAACATTCATTCCTCAGCAAGAAAAGGAAAAATACGGTAATAATTTAATCACATTATTTATTTACACCATGAAACGCTTGAGCTAGCCAGCACTAATGACTGTATATAGAATGGACAGCGTGCTTCCGCCTGTCACCGTTCTACGTTTTTGAAGCCTACACATCCTTAAAAAGTCTGGAAAAGTCTTGAATTAATGTATTTAAAACTAAGGCCTTAAAAATTCTTAAATTCATTGAAATTTTATATTTTGGTCTTAAATAAATTACTCAAAGGTCTTAAATTTGTCAGGGTAGGATTTGTTAATGTTTTACTGATTTCGTTTTTTTGTGGGACTTTACGTGAAGGAGATTTAGAGTGAAAACTGTCTTACAAGCTGTTGATATAATTTATCTGCATCCTAGCTACATACAGATATTAACCAGTGAGTAACTATAGCCTCGTTTCCACCAAGCAGTCTGGTCAGATCCATTAACTGTATATAGAATGGACAGCGTGGCTCCGCCTGTCACCGTTCTACGATTTTGAAGCCAAAAAAACCCCGTTTCTCTAGCCGCCATTGTGCAGCCAGAGTCTGCGCAGTAGAGAATTCCCGGTGGAGCCAAGTAAAAAAGAGAAATAAAAATATTTATTTCTTCTTCAGAGGGTTTAGTCTCCTTTTGGCTCTTTCCTGAAGTTTCTTATATTCCCGATAAAAACTACTCACGAACGGCAGCTGTCAGCTATCGTAAAACGAAACTTATATCGTGGTTTTTAACGTCCAATAACTAATGAGAAACTAACTTCTCAGAAAAACAAACACCTGAACACCATGCAGCCAGATGACATCATCATACTACCTTAGTGTAAAGATGAGAGAAACGTTTTCTACGAGGTATCGTAATTTTTTTAAAGTTTTCCCGGCTCATATCTGGAATACATGGGGAGGCGGGGCTTATGACCCATACTGCAGCCAGACACCAGGGGGCGGGGCTTATGACCTTTACTGCAGCCAGACACCAGGGGGCGGGGCTTATGAGCTATACTGCAGCCAGACACCAGGGGGCGGGGCTTATGACCTATACTGCAGCCAGACACCAGGGGGCGGGGCATCTGCTGGAGGCTTCAGTTTGAGCCGAACGCCGTTACGTCCACTCATTATACAGTCTTATGGGTGGGACAAACGGGTCTGTTGTCCCGAGCCCAGGACGGGGGGGGGGAAGCAAAACTGGGCCCTCATTAAAAATTTTCAAAGTAGGCATATTTGTGGGGAAATATTTGATGAAATTGAGCTACATAAATATTTGTATTGAGTTCTAAATGCCCTTGAAATAGTGGTCAAGAATCCCCCCCACCCCCATCCCCTTCAACACAAAAATGATTTGGCCCGTGATCAAACTCTGATGTTGACGTGAATCAATGTGTAGTATGTCAAAGTGTCAGGTCAGCCCAGAAAAGAAAAGAAAAGAAAAGAGGAAAAGAGAGGACAAAGCCCTCAAGGGGTTAGAGTCATAGAGGTGCATTTTGGGGTGGTATTTTGTGTTCATTCAGTGTAGTTTTGTACCATTGGGTTGAACGTCATTAAAGACCCGTCGCTGACTTCTTCGCTCACCATTCACTCCAAGAGAGTGAGAGATAAAACTGAACTCCAACACCTCCCTAAGGAGGACAGGAAAAGGACCAGGCTGCGTGGTGGAGGTAGGAAAGAGACTAGTGAGAAGTTGGGGTTTAGCATGAAGAAATGGGTCATCAAATGTCCCGAGATCTATTTCGCCGTGAGTGACAGCCAAGCGGCAACCTCTGGTCTGAAAAAATGAGACAACAGTGAAGTGCTAAAAAGCTGCTGTTCCTCCAGTGACCACTTGAGGCTGGCTCCAGAAGCACCGGATGTCCTGTACAAGTGGACGGGAAAAAGGCCTTTTTCAGAGCTGAAATTATCGTATTTAAAGCCTGGTACAAACTCTGTCTCCTGTCTGTATCGCTAATTTCACTAACGGCACACACTGTGAGGGGGGTGAATTTTTTTCTAACTGAGCCGTTTGGAAGATATTAGGATTGAGAGCTTACCCAATCAGAGCCACAGCTCAGATCACGTGACTGACGGGCGCCCAATAGCTGTGAGTTTGGGCTCTCGTCACTCGTCCCATTTCCAATATGGCCGCGCCCGCCGTTTAGCCTCAAACAGAGCTGCAGTAACAGACGGGTGACGTCACAGAGACTACGTCCATGTTTTATACAGTCTATGGTGACAGCACAGACAAGAGGTTTGCTGCGAGCAGGCCAGCTGACAGTCTTGGGTGGGCCCGGGACAAGATAAGCTGAGGTGGGCCCCCCTGCACCCAAATCTCTCCTTTTCCCTCCTCTCCTCACATCTCTTCCTCTCCTGTTCCTCTGCTCTTTTTCTCTCCTGCTCTCCTCTTCTAACATCGCTCTCTGCAAATAACAAGTGACAGGCATTGAAACGAATGGTTAACATTAACAAACTACACTTAAGCTGTTAGTTCAAAACACACTCTTAATATGCGCTGAAATTGTGGCACTTGTAGGAAATAAGTGAATATTTACACCTGTATTTTTAGGCCACTGCTGGTGTGACATTTTTAGATTTAAACTCCAAATGCCATGCGCCGAACTTTCCTTGTGGCAAAATCATCTATGATGTCATGAAAGTCCAGTTTCTTGGCAAGTTGACGCTCTATGGAGAGCGTTGCCAAACCATTACATTATTTAATATTGGAAATTTTCATCCCCTCTGTGGAATTTAGTGCACTTATTGACCTCTACTCCACTTCAAAGGAGAAAAGCAAGCAAGGTTAGCAAAATAGAGCCTGTTTCGAGCTGCAGTCCCTATCATTTTTTTCCCGTCCATTGTGAGATGTGGAATATGTCAAATAGTGTGGGAATGGCCTTCCCTCTGCATCTACTGGCAATTCCCGTGCTCTCTCTGAGATTGGGGTTCATTTTGCCATCACATGTACCACATTCACTCTGTCAGAGTTAGTCATTTTTGTTGGCCATAATGCAGGGTCGCTGAAATTAGGGTCCCCTCCCGCTCCGCTGTGACTCTTTCCCCCTCCCACCTCTCTCTCGCGGGTAGCCTGGCTCTGTCCCTCCGCTCCGGGGCTGCGAGCCCCTCCCTCATCACTCTCTCTTTCACCTGCCTGCAGCAAGATCTCTCTCCTCGCTGTTTCATCCTCTCTACCAAACTCAACTGTTTCTGTCAAAGATAAAGTGCTGTGTCATGCTTTGATACTGAATGGACGTTGATAGAGCTGACCAGTTAGCTGACATTACAAGGCTGGTAAACTTTTTTGCGTTGTTTCTTACCTTGCTGTTTGTTCACTTCACTTGTACCAGTTTGTCATCACCTTTTTTAAATAAACTGAAATTCCTGTACGAAAAAGAAGTTATCAGCACAGATAGTTCAGTTCAAAGAGTCTTTTCGATTAAATCAAAGTTTGTTGGCGCAGGAGTGATCTGTCTGCCACAAGAGTCTTTAAGCACCAATCAGTCCATTAACCCAAAAAGAAAAAACAGTTAAAAAAAGAATGATTGATCAACAAAAAAACCTCTGGTATACCAGGCACAAAAAACAGTAGAATTGTAAGCGATCTAACCGGACCCAAATTAATTACTCCCAGCGTTTATTTGTCAAAATGCACTGCTACACCCTACAGTTAATTGAGACTTGGTGGTTAAAGGGAACCCAGCTGTTATTTTGTATTTTACGGTAAATAAATTTAAGGCTGATTTTGGCGATACTGATCCAATACCGATACTGGTTGTCCAATTAGACTGGTTGTGAAAACACAATAGATAAATTCCATAAATTCCATTTTCTAGAATTTTATAAAGCTTACCTTGGCTTTTTTCATTGCTCTTGCTCTAAGTAATATAACAACACCTTGTCTATGTAATTCACCTAATATGATTTTCTAAAACCCCCACTTAAATAAATGTAGGGGCTGAAATGGCTCCATACATGACTGTTTACACTCTACCATAGTGTTTTCAGACTGAGTGAGCAGCGTGATGCTGTGATTACAGATTATTAATTTACCCAGGCAGAAGAAATAGTAGTTTTAATTTTTAACTGGATTTTGATTCAAAGGAACATGAAGAGGTGAATTTTTCAAGTAGATTTGATACCATTTCAAAGCAAATAATCAGTCTCTGGTGCTGGAAACATCAACCTTTTTGCTTATTATGCAAGAATGCAGTATAAGACTACTAAATACAGCAAATCTAACGAAAAAATCATCAAAATTTTGAGGAAAAATAGTGAAATTATGTGTTGTTCCAGGGGGGGAAATAGCACCATGATGTTTAAATTTGATAAACTTGACTATAATGAAAGTTAACGAAAAATCACTGTCCCTAAAACACCCCTAGGAATTGAATCAGCCATTATCAAAAGTTAACCTTATCTCAGGGTAATAACGTACATCAATGTCTTATCTCTTGTAAACTGGCGCTGTTGTCACAAGATAACAAGATCACATCAGGAAACAACCGAAGAAACCAGAGTTATGTTAAGATTACAAGAGCTTTGATTAATCCAGATTACGAGAAAATCACTCATAAAACTTGCTCCTATAGGGAAAACAGCCAATAAAATGTTTGAACAGTAGTGGGCAAAGTACAAAACTTAAAGACTTGAGTCAAAGTAAAGATACTCCTGGTTAAATATTACTCCACTACAAGTGAAAGTTGCTCAGTCAAATTGAGTTCAAGTGTGAAAAACACTTCACTGAGGCTTGAAACATTTTGGTTTTTTGGTATCGTGGGTGGAAATGAACAGAAGTTGGAAAAACAGAGTTTGAAAGATGTAGATCATCAGTTTAAAACCCCCAAACATTGGAGGAAAAGCGAGAACTGTAACTATCATCCCCACCACAAAAGAATCCGCCTCATCTAACGCGATGACGTCCACTTTAGGAGACCTACGGCACAAACAGGTACGGCAACACCACTCGGACAAACCACACTCAGAGCTACATGTACACAGTTGATTGTGTTTTTGGAGTTAACACTTTTTTGGATTTTGTCTTTGAAATGTTGTGAATTGCAGTCACGATTTTACCCAACACATCAGAGTAGAGGACAGATTCAAAACATATTCTGTTGTTACGTTATAGCTTTTAACCGTCATCTTGCCAGTTAAAGCGGGGTATTGTTTTAATTTTGAGGCTTAATTATTTCTCTCTAGTGCCCCGTAGTATCTCAACATGAGTTACAGCTTTAAAAAAAAATCCTTATTTTTGTTTCACTCGTGTTTTCAAAGACTCTTATTGCAGCCTCTGTGGGGAATGTTTGGTTTTAGCTGCTGTCTCTTTAAGGCTCCCTGCTCCATAAACCCCCCTCCCTCTGATTGGCCAGCCCTCTAGATGCCTGTTAATGGGTTGATCTTGATTTTTAAGGCCAGCTCCTCTTTCCTGTAACAAAGCAGCTGGAAATCCTCATGGGATGATGTCATCGTTTTTGAAGATATTGTAAGATTTCATGAGATTTTTCGCATTTTGATCAGATTAAAGACGAATTCATGGAATTCATTTTCGACGCATGAATACGTAGAGGTTCGGAAATCTGCACTCGCTCAGTTTTAACATCCAGTATTGTTACTTAATATCCATGTTTACTATATGGGAAAATATAATACCCCCTCTTTAAAGCAGAATACCCCCTCTCTAAACTCATTCATAATAGTTTATACCAAGCAGCAAGCCCTATAGCAATAAGTCTGCTGAAAATGAAGCCCTCTGAACTTTTTGGGGATGTTTTTTTTAAAGAAGCATCTGTGTGTTTAGATAATTCATGGTTATTTTGATGACACGTATATTTGGCCTTTAAGCTGTTTTACGTTTGTTAAATTGTCACTTGGCTGCAGGATCAGTGTGTGGAGTCTCTTACTCACAACGATTGGACAAATAATACAATATTAAAATCAAAATCAGCCCGTGACCTGAAGTTCAACTACCCTTTGTTTGAGTCGTATCTTCAAACTGAAAAATGAAAACCCAACAAATTTAATTGATGTTTTCATATCAACAAGGGGAAAAAAAAAATCCTTTTTTTAATCATAGTTGAACATCATATGAAGAAATAACTCACTGGTCTGCATACCTTCAATTCATTCTATTCCCAATTCTGAAACGCAAATCAAAAAAATGAAATACAAGCTTTTTTCTTTTTTCTATATATGGAACAGATTTTGAAACAAATAAACAAACAAGAGCTAATTTCCATTACACTATAGCCATAAAGTTGTTGGGTTTTTTTGATTTTGGAATTTTATACTCCCAGATAAACACAGAGAATCCAATCTATGTTAATCCAAAATGCAAAAATACAAGATATCTGAATTACTACAAGGTGAACTGGAAGCAGTATTTTAGCTTTTTTTCTGGGTTTAGCACATTTTTAGCACAACAGAAGCAAATCCAGTTGTAAGGAGTTGGAAGACATCACTACGGAAATTTATTTTGAGAAACGATCGCTCAAAATCTTTGACATTCTTTGAATTTATTACAAGTTAAGCCAGACTTCCGTTCCACGACCTTCCTGAGAGGTGAACCAATCTGTGTAATCATTCGTTAATTTCTGGGTCACATACTCAACAGCTTTAAAATCCAAAATTGAAAAACACAAATTGTAAATTGGAGACAGAAGATGCAATAGTTTTTAAACAGGGTCATTCAGTACTCGTCCAATTTTTGTGTCAGTACTGGAAATAGAAAAAATGGCCCTAAATTTGTTTATTTATTTATTTTTATTTGTGTTTCACAATTGGAACTTAAACGAACGGAAGGTTCATGGACCGTCTTCCATTGTTGCCCTTTGTTTACTTTGTTGGATTTTTTTGCAGGGTACACCTTGTAGGACTACTTAGCCCCTAAAACATTGGTTCTCAAAGTTCGGCCCGCGAGCCAATGGCGGCCTCCAGAAACATTCCTGACGGCCCAGAAATCTTCTAAAATAAACAGTTACTTTTAATTCAACTGGATATAGCTTTTTAAATTCGAGTGTTTTCTCAAGTTTAGCCAAATTTAGCCTCATTTATTAATTAAAATGTGTTAATTGCACATTACAGGATGCAGACCAATAAATGTGGACTGTACAAAAACAACCTGGGCATAAAATTGATTACAAATGGGATCTTTTCCTTGATTCATTTCTTAATTCGACGGCCCTTCGTCTAGTGTTGGGTCCCTAAATTGGCCCTCAGCAATCAAAGCTTCAACAAGACATGAAGAAAAAAGAGCCTTTTATTTTTGCAAGATCTTGCAAAAAGTTTTCAAAGACACTACATCATGGGAACTGTTCTTTCAGCACTAATTTTAAACTGTAAGCAGCATAAAAATGTCCAGTTGTTCTCGGTTACTTGACAGAAATAATATCATAAGTTACAGAGCGCTGCATGATGGCGCAGCGGGTAGCGCTCCAGCCTCACAGCAAGAAGGTCGTCGGTTCGATTCCCTGTTCAGGCATGGTTGGCCTTGAAGAAGAAGAAATAAATATTTTTATTTCTCTTTTTTACTTGGCTCCACCGGAAATTCTCTACTGCGCAGACTCTGGCTGCACAATGGAGGCTAGAGAAACGTAGAACGGTGACAGGCGGAAGCACGCTGTTTATTCTATATACAGTCATTGGTTAACACAGTCACACGCTGAAACACCAGTGACGTACCAAACTGCTCTGATTTACATGGAACCACTTGGTAAAAATGAGGCCAAAGACTCAAAAGTTCAGATATTTTACGAGAATTTATCTTCCAGTTAAACTGTTTTCAGATCATTTTCTGTTTCTCTGTTGAGGAAATGAATCAAGATATCTCTCAATAACAGCTCCACTTAGATTAGTGATACAGGAAACATGATGAACTCACTGAATAGAGAAGAAAAACCACAGTTTTTCTGTATCGTTTGGAGACTTAAAGACTCCGTTGGAGTATTTTTCCAATCCTGAGTCCTTCCTTCCTTCCTGACTCTCAGATGCAAACAGCCAAAAGAGTTGAGCTTTGATTTATTTAATTAAGACTTCTCCGTAGGAAAAGGCGGCCTAATCCATTAAAAGAGAACTTGTGCTAATCCTCTAATTAGCTAAATAAGAATATTAGTGATGTGGCTGAAGTACAGTGAGCTGCACAGGAAAGAGAATTATGGGGATTTTTGCTATAGGCTCTGCTGGCTCTTTAACCTTTTACGCTCCACCCGGTTGTTGGCGTGCTGTTTGCTATTCGTATGATGTCATCAAAGTATAAACAGGAACACCTTTGTCAAAAAATTGAATGCATACAGCGTTAAAAGAAGTGAATTCTTCACATTTTAACCGCTAAGTTTATTTTACAGTTTTCTTCACCAACAAAACGTAATTAGTGAAAGAATCACTCACAACAACTGGGACGTCCTACCTGTTTGGGGTCATTACGTCACATCCTGACGCCCGTACCCTGAATATTCACTCTCCTTTCCACCAGAGGAATCCAGAGTTCAAACATATCAAAAGTGTTGTTTCATCAAATTATTCCAAGTGGTGAAATTTCT